>JARQOD010004640.1:0-53464 GCA_033576555.1 Oophaga sylvatica
ATATACAGTTATACAATTTCTACTTATACAAGTATACTATATACTGTATGAATATATATATATATATGTACATATATAATATATATCTACAAAAACTGTGAACTACAGAATTATATTTATAAAATAATTACAAATAACTGAATAATATATTGTATAATACTTTTACACAACATATAATTTCATTTTCAGTCAATTCCTAAACCAAATCTTATTTCTTTGTCAAAGATGTCCTGAAAAACTCTGTTAATCATTCCTTTTTTTAATGATTGTTTGAGCAGCTCCGATAATGAGCTGTAAATTGAAGACTTAGATAAGTCATTTTGAGACATCACCTGTTCCTGTCTTTCAATGTCCGCCATTTGTCTCTTTACAGAGAGGTCTGAACTTTGAATTATTAACTCTTTCTGCAAAGCGGACTCTTGGATTTTTTTATAGGGTTTATAGCAAATATGTAATTTCCTCCATATGTCATAGATTTGATTCCGGGGATGACTCAGTTTAGGAGATTTTGACACTGACTTTTGAAAAGATCTTACTCTGTCTGTTTGATTTATTTTCCTATCACGATTCTCATGTTTTCTAGCAAAATCAAGGAATTGCGCACATTCAAATAAAGTATCTTTTTGTGACGCAATAACACGAGATACAGAATTTAGGAATCCAAATTTGTCCACAAAATACTTTATCATTGATTGTGTTTTTACATTGGTAATTAGAGTTTTGTACAACCTTTCAAATATGGACATGAATGTAAAAGTACATTCTTTCCGACCAATCCTTAATTTTTGAAGAATCTCAATATCTGGACAATTTTCATTTAATGCACAGAAAATCAGAATTTTCAATCTGTCTTTATCATCTAGATCTCCATGTAAGTTATCACAAGTCAACTTCAATGTTAAGCGTCTGGAAAAGGTTGCAGGAAGCCACAATTTAAATAATTGATTTTTCTCATCATACTTAAATCAAGCTTATCAACAAAACTTTCGAAGATTTCAGAATTTCTGCATACATGGATTTTGTTATCATATGCAGGAATGATTTTGCATAATTTTAACAAATTTTTCCTAACTTTGATTTGGAGTTGGGCCTGTGAATTGTCTTCTATTTTTGGTGGCCTTTGAACATCCGTCTCTCGTACGTCATCTGCATCAGTTCTGAAGTCTCCTCCCATGTTCCCTCCTACATCAGTTCTCAAGTCTCCTCCCATGTTCCCTCCTACATCAGTTCTCAAGTCTCCTCCCACATTTCCACCATCTTTTTTTACGTCATCAGAGACAAGGTCACCTTGAGTAGCCATTACAGACACATGTCCCACATGTTGCTCAATTTCCTCATTACAGTCAATTTCGGGAACATCACTAGTATCTTCTCACACTATTTCTACACAGTCATTTTTAGATTTCTCTAATACGAACTTGTGAAATACATGAACCAACTGTAATATGTTTTTTAATTTCTCTCTTTCTCTATTAAAGGACACCAGCTTAGATTCTAGCTTTAGATTTTCCATTTCACATTCTGCATATAAGCTGAGCCATAAAACTTCTAAATTTGACTGATCTACAGACATAAATTTCAGTCTACTTTGCTTAGAAAAAGAAGCAATAACATCCATATTTCTTACCTTAAAATATCTCAGCTTGTAGCTCCTTTCTTGGACAATGCTCTTGTCATCAGCACGTCTGATTCCTGTAGTCAACTCTTAGTCCTCATTCATAGGTTCTTTTCTTGATCCTGAAATATCGTAGTGTGATTTCTTTGACGACTTGCACATCTGACGTCTTTTTGCTTCTATTCCTCCTCCCCTTGCAAGTTATCAAAAATTCACACTCTAAAAATCAAGTGTGACTGGCTGGCTCTCCAAAATGTTAAAAATGCTTAATTTTGTATATTTTTCAAGGACTTGTTACCAGATGCGATACTTTAAAGAAAACGTCACGTTTCTTATAAAAAAAAATGTAGTGGTTTATTGGACTGTCCATCAAAAAAACATCATTACAGGAAAACATAAAATGAGTGAAATAGTTACGAAAAGATTGTCCATTTGTCCATAGCAAAGCTTGTACACATCTTTCCTTGGTGTCCTGAATGGTAAAATGACATTCTGACCTTGTCAGCAGCGTCTTAGAGAAACAACACGTGGTTGCAGCTGTTCATTCATCATAGTCCTTGTCCCATCATCATAGTGTCAGAGTAAAGTGTCTGTGGAGAGAGTGAGCGAGCCCTCCCTTCGTGTAGTCATTATATATAAGTCCCTTAGATCACGTGGTCTCTGTATATGGAGATGACACTTTACCATACAAAAATAGCATGTGTATGTCAGCGAACGTTAATGTGCTTGGTACAGAATTGAGTGTATAAAGAATAAATCCATAACCAATATTTAACACGTGTACAGTCTGTCTAACTAGTACGGGCTAACGGTCTCCCGTGTACAGTCTCTATAACTAGTACGGGGTAACGGTCTCCCGTGTACAGCCTCCATCACTAGTACAGGGTAACTGTCTCCCGTGTACGGCCTCTATAACTAGTACAGGGTAACGGTCTCCCGTGTACAGTCTGTATAACTAGTACAGGGTAACTGTCTCCCGTGTACGGCCTCTATAACTAGTACAGGGTAACTGTCTCCCGTGTACAGTCTGTATAACTAGTACAGGGTAACTGTCTCCCGTGTACAGTCTGTATAACTAGTACAGGGTAACTGTCTCCCGTGTACAGCCTCTATAACTAGTACAGGGTAACTGTCTCCCGTGTACAGTCTGTATAACTAGTACAGGGTAACTGTCTCCCGTGTCCAGCCTCTATAACTAGTACAGGGTAACTGTCTCCCGTGTACAGTCTGTATAACTAGTACAGGGCAACTGTCTACCGTGTACAGTCTGTATAACTAGTACAGGGTAACTGTCTCCCATGTAGTCTGTATAACTAGTACAGGGTAACGGTCTCCCGTGTACAGCCTCTATAACTAGTACAGGGTAACTGTCTCCCGTGTACAGTCTGTATAACTAGTACAGGGTAACGGTCTCCCGTGTACAGTCTGTATAACTAGTACAGAGTAACTGTCTCCCGTGTCCAGCCTCCATCACTAGTACAGGGTAACGGTCTCCCGTGTACAGTCTGTATAACTAGTACAGGTAACTGTCTCCCGTGTACACGTATAACTGTACGGGTAACGTCTCCGTGTACAGTCTGTTAACTAGTACAGGTAACGTCTCCGTTACAGTCTATAACTAGTACAGGGTAACGTCTCCCGTGTACGCCTCTATAACTATACAGGGTACTGTCTCCCGTGTACAGCTTTAACTAGTACAGGTAACGTCTCCCGTGTACAGTCTTATAACTAGTACAGGGTAACTGTCTCCCGTGTACAGTCATGTCTACTAACTAGTACAGGGTAACGTCTCCCTGTACAGCCTCTATAACTAGTACAGGTAATGTTCCCGTGTACAGCTATAACTAGTCGGGTACTGTCTCCGTGTACAGTCTTATACTAGTACGGGTAACGTCTCCCGTGTCAGCTCATAACTAGTACAGGGTAACTGTCTCCGTGTAGCTATAACAAGTACAGTAACTGTCTCCCGTGTACGCTTATAACTAGTACAGGTAACGTCTCCGTGTACGCCTTATAATAGTACAGGGTAACTGTCTCCCGTGTACAGCTTATAACTAGTACAGGGTAACGTCTCCCGTGTCAGCTTATAACTAGTACAGGGTAACTGTCTCCGTGTACAGCTCTATAACTAGTACAGGGTAACTGTCTCCCGTGTACAGTCTATACTAGTACAGGGTAACGTCTCCCGTGTACAGCTTATAACTAGTACAGGGTAACGTCTCCGTGTACAGCTAACTGTACAGGGTAACGTCTCCCGGTACAGCTCATAACTGTACGGGTAACGTCTCCGTGTACAGCTATAACTGTACAGGGTAACGGTCTCCGTGTACAGCTCTAAACTAGTACGGGTAACGTCTCCGTGTACAGCTTTACTAGTACGGTAACGGTCTCCGTGTACAGCCTCATACTAGTACAGGGTAACGTCTCCCGGTCCAGCCTCATAACTAGTACAGGTAACGTCTCCGTGTACAGTCTCATAACTAGTACAGGTAACGTCTCCGTGTACAGCTATAACTAGTACGGGTAACTGTCTCCGTGTACGCTCTATAACTAGTACAGGTAACTGTCTCCGTGTACAGTCATAACTAGTCAGGTAACTGTCTCCCTGACAGCCTCTATACTAGTACAGGGTAACGTCTCCGTGTACGCTTATATAGTACAGGGTAACTGTCTCCGTGTACGCCTCTATAACTAGTACAGGTAACGTCCCTGTACAGTCGTATAACTAGTACAGGTACTGTCTCCCGTGTGCCTCATAACTAGTACAGGTACGTCTCCGTGTACACTTATAACTAGTACAGGGTAACTGTCTCCGTTACAGCTTTAACTAGTACAGGGTAACTGTCTCCCGTGTACAGTTATAAATAGTACAGGTAACTGTCTCCGTGTACGCCTTATACTGTACAGGGTAACGTCTCCCGTTACAGTATAACTAGTACAGGGAACTGTCCTCTGTCGCTCATACTTACAGGGTAACTGTCTCCCGGTACAGCTCTATAACTAGTACAGGTAATGTCTCCCGGTACGCTCTATACTAGTACAGGTAACTGTCTCCCGTGTACGTCTATAACTAGTAAGGGTAACGTCTCCCGTGTACAGCCTCATAACTAGTACAGGTAACGTCTCCGTGTAGCTCTATAATGTACAGGGTACGTCTCCGTTGACAGTCTATAACTAGTACAGGTAACTGTCTCCGTGTCAGCCTCTATAACTAGTACAGGTAACTGTCTCCGTGTACGCCTTATAACTAGTACAGGGTAACGTCTCCGTGTACAGCCTTATAACTAGTACAGGGTAACTGTCTCCTGTACGCCTATACTAGTACAGGGTAACGTTCCGTGTACGCTTATAACTAGTACAGGTAACTGTCTCCCGTGTACGCCTTATAACTAGTACAGGTAACGTTCCGTTACAGTCTATAACTAGTACAGGGTAACTGTCTCCCGTGTACAGCTCTATAACTAGTACAGGTAACTGTCTCCCGTGTACAGCGTTAACTAGTACAGGGTAACGTCTC
Source organism: Oophaga sylvatica (assembly GCA_033576555.1). Lineage (NCBI taxonomy): Eukaryota > Metazoa > Chordata > Amphibia > Anura > Dendrobatidae > Oophaga > Oophaga sylvatica. The sequence continues at coordinate 5,133 of JARQOD010004640.1, forward strand.
CGTGTACAGTCTTTAACTAGTACGGGTACGGTCTCCGTGTACCTCATAACTAGTACGGGTAACGTCTCCTGTACAGCTTATACTAGTACAGGGTAACTGTTCCCGTGTACAGTCTTATAACTAGTACAGGGTAACGTCTCCCGTGTACAGTCTGTATAACTAGTACAGGGTAACTGTCCCGTGTACAGTCGTTAATGTACAGGTACGCTCCGTGTCATTTACTAGTACAGGGTAACTGTCTCCCGTGTACAGCCTCCTATAACTAGTACAGGGTAACTGTCTCCCGTGTACAGTCTGTATAACTAGTACAGGGTAACTGTCTCCCGTGTACGTCTTATAACTAGTACAGGGTAACTGTCTCCCGTGTACGCTCTATAACTAGTACAGGGTAACTGTCTCCCGTGTACAGTCTGTATAACTAGTACAGGGTAACTGTCTCCCGTGTACGCTCTATAACTAGTACAGGGTAACTGTCTCCGTGTACAGTCTGTATAACTAGTACAGGGTAACTGTCTCCGTGTACGCCTCTATAACTAGTACAGGGTAACTGTCTCCGTGTACAGTCGTATAACTAGTACAGGGTAACTGTTCCCGTGTACAGTCTGTATAACTAGTACAGGGTAAACTGTCTCCCGTGTACAGCTCTATAACTAGTACAGGGTAACTGTCTCCGTGTACAGTCTGTATAACTAGTACAGGGTAACTGTCTCCCGTGTCCAGCCTCTATAACTAGTACAGGGTAACTGTCTCCCGTGTACAGTCTGTATAACTAGTACAGGGTAACTGTTCTCGTGTACGTCTGTAAACTAGTACAGGGTAACGTCTCCGTGTAAGTAGTATAACTGTACAGGGTAACTGTCTCCCGTGTACAGTCCTTATAACTAGTACAGGGTAACTGTCTCCCGTTGTACAGTCTGTATAACTAGTACAGGGTAACTGTCTCCCGTGACTAGTACAGGTAACGGTCTCCCGTGTACAGTCTTATAACTAGTACAGGGTAACTGTCTCCCGTGTACAGCTTATAACTAGTACAGGGTAACTGTCTCCGTGTACAGTCTGTATAACTAGTACAGGGTAACTGTCTCCCGTGTTACGCCTCTATAACTAGTACAGGGTAACGTCCCGTGTACAGTCTTATAACTAGTACAGGGTAACGGTCTCCCGTGTACAGTCTTATAACTAGTACAGGGTAACTGTCTCCCGTGTACAGCTCTATAACTAGTACAGGGTAACGGTCTCCCGTGTACAGCTCTATAACTAGTACAGGTAACTGTCTCCGTGTACAGCTTATAACTAGTACAGGGTAACTGTCTCCCGTGTACAGCCTTATAACTAGTACAGGGTAACTGTCTCCCGTGTACGCTCTATAACTAGTACAGGGTAACTGTCTCCCGTGTACAGTCTGTATAACTAGTACAGGGTAACTGTCTCCCGTGTACAGCCTCTATAACTAGTACAGGGTAACTGTCTCCCGTGTACGCTTATAACTAGTACAGGGTAACTGTCTCCCGTGTACAGTCTTATAACTAGTACAGGGTAACTGTCTCCCGTGTACAGTCTTATAACTAGTACAGGGTAACTGTCTCCCGTGTACAGCTGTATAACTAGTACAGGGTAACTGTCTCCGTGTACAGTCTATAACTGTACAGGGTAACTGTCTCCGTGTACAGCTCTATAACTAGTACAGGGTAACTGTCTCCGTGTACAGTCTTATAACTAGTACAGGGTAACTGTCTCCGTGTACAGTCTGTATAACTAGTACAGGGTAACGTCTCCCGTGTACAGTCTGTATAACTAGTACAGGGTAACTGTCTCCCGTGTACAGCTCTATAACTAGTACAGGGTAACTGTCTCCCGTGTACAGCCTCTATAACTGTACAGGGTAACTGTCTCCCGTGTACAGCCTCTATAACTAGTACAGGGTAACTGTCTCCCGTGTACAGCTTATAACTAGTACAGGGTAACTGTCTCCCGTGTACAGTCTTATAACTAGTACAGGGTAACTGTCTCCCGTGTACAGCTTATAACTAGTACAGGGTAACTGTCTCCCGTGTACAGTCTTATAACTAGTACAGGGTAACTGTCTCCCGTGTACGCTGTATACTAGTACAGGGTAACGTCTCCCGTGTACGCCTTATAACTAGTACAGGGTAACTGTCCCCGTGTACGTCATAACTAGTACAGGGTAACTGTCTCCCGTGTACAGCCTCTATAACTAGTACAGGGTAACTGTCTCCGTGTACAGTCTGTATAACTAGTACAGGGTAACTGTCTCCCGTGTCAGCCTCTATAACTAGTACAGGGTAACGTCTCCGGTACAGCCTTATAACTAGTACAGGGTAACTGTCTCCCGTGTACGTCTTATAACTAGTACAGGTAAGTCTCCCGTGTACAGTCTGTATAACTAGTACAGGGTAACGTCTCCCGTGTACAGTCTTATAACTAGTACAGGGTAACGTCTCCCGTGTACAGCCTCTATAACTAGTACAGGGTAACGTCTCCGTGTACAGTCTGTATAACTAGTACAGGTAACTGTCTCCGTGTACAGCTAACTAGTACAGGTAACGGTCTCCGTGTACAGTCTGTATAACTAGTACAGGTAACTGTCTCCCGTGTACAGTCTATAACTAGTACAGGGTAACTGTCTCCGTGTACAGCCTCTATAACTAGTAAGGGTAACTGTCTCCGTGTACAGCTCTATAACTAGTACAGGTAACGTCTCCGTGTACAGCTCTATACTAACAGTAACGGGTCTTAACTAAGTACGTCTCCCGTGTACAGTCTGTATAACTAGTACAGGGAACGTCTCCCGTGTCAGCTCTATAACTAGTACAGGGTAACTGTCTCCGTGTACGCTGTATAACTAGTACAGGTAACTGTCTCCCGTGTACAGTCTGTATAACTAGTACAGGGTAACGTCTCCGTGTAACCTCTATAACTAGTACAGGGTAACTGTCTCCCGTGTACAGCTTATAACTAGTACAGGGTAACTGTCTCGTAAGCCTCTATAACTAGTACAGGTAACGTCTCCGTGTACGCCTTATAACTAGTAAGGTAACTGTCTCCGTGTACGGCTCTATAACTAGTACAGGGTAACTGTCTCCGTGTACAGTCTGTATAACTAGTACAGGGTAACTGTCTCCGTGTACAGTCTGTATAACTGTACAGGGTTAACTGTCTCCGTGTCCAGCCTCTATACTAGTACAGGTAACTGTCTCCGTGTACAGTCTGTATAACTAGTACAGGTAACTGTCTCCGTGTACAGTCTGTATAACTAGTACAGGTAACTGTCTCCCGTGTACAGTCTGTATAACTAGTACAGGGTAACTGTCTCCCGTGTACAGTCTTATAATAGTACAGGGTAACGGTCTCCCGTGTAAGTCTGTATAACTTTTTTTTTTTTTTTTTTTTTTTTTTTTTTTTTTTTTTTTTTTTTTTTTTTTTTTTTTTTTTTTTTTTTTTTTTTTTTTTTTTTTTTTTTTTTTTTTTTTTTTTTTTTTTTTTTTTTTTTTTTTTTTTTTTTTTTTTTTTTTTTTTTTTTTTTTTTTTTTTTTTTTTTTTTTTTTTTTTTTTTTTTTTTTTTTTTTTTTTTTTTTTTTTTTTTTTTTTTTTTTTTTTTTTTGTACAGCCTCTATAACTAGTACAGGGTAACGTCTCCCGTGTACAGTCTGTATAACTAGTACAGGGTAACTGTCTCCCGTGTACAGTCTTATAACTAGTACAGGGTAAACGTCTCCCGTGTACAGCCTCTATAACTAGTACAGGGTAACTGTCTCCCGTGTACAGCCTCTATAACTAGTACAGGGTAACTGTCTCCCGTGTACAGCCTGTATAACTAGTACGGGGTAATGGTCTCCTGTGTACAGCCTCTATAACTAGTACAGGGTAACGGTCTCTCGTGTACAGCCTCTATAACTAGTACAGGGTGTTAAAAATGCTTATTTTAAGTATATTTTTCAAGGACTTGTTACCAGATGTGATACTTTAAAGAAAACGTCACGTTTCTTATAAAAAAAATGTAGTGGTTTATTGGACTGTTTACCAAAAAAACATCATTACAGGAAACATAAAATGAGTGAAATAGTTACGTAGATATTGTCCATTTGTCCATAGCAAAGCTTGTACACATCTTTCCTTGGTGTCCTGAATGGTAAAATGACATTCTGTCTCTGTCAGGAGCGTCTAAGAGAAGCAACACGTGGTTACATGGCAGCTGGCTGTTCATTCATCATAGTTCTTGTCAGAGTAAAGTGTCTGTAGAGAAAGCACGAGCCCTCCTTCATGTAGCCATTATATATATGTCCCTTATATCACGTGGTCTCTGTATATGGAGATGACACTTTACCATACAGAAATAGCATCTGTGATGTCAGCGATCGTTGATGTGCTTGGTACAGAATTGAGTGTAAAGAATAAATCCTTAACCAATAATTAATATTTAACAATTCCCCCTTTTGAGGGTGATAGACATTAATTGGAACCCTCAAAGTAGAGAAGTTCATCTTTAGGATAATCAGATCTTCTTTCTTCTTTTCTTCTTCTTTGGCAAAATAATTTAATTTCCATAATAATAATCATAATAATATCAGATTATTGTTATATGCACTCAATAACATAATGATGTGAATTCATGTTATGGTAAGCCGTGACCAATATTCATAAAATATATGTCTTATACTTTCCTAAACCTAAATTGAAGCATCTCGGGTCCAGTCATCATCATCTGATGTCATCTGGTCTTCATGTTGACGTCTTGTTCTTGATTCTTTGAAAACACAGTCTTTATACGATAATTCCTTTGAAATATCATGTAGATATTGTGGAGACCGTGTGTCATGTGTCAATCAAAGTCCATAAATTCAAATGTTGATAAGAAAACAAAGTCCATTGATGAAATGAAGCTTTAATATCTGAGCAGTGTCACCTTTAAAGACCTGGACTTACATTGGCTCGCCTTGGATATTTCTGGAATCCTCCATGCCATCCGCAATGGTCTCGGAACAGGTGTGACGTCTTTGGTCAGCAAAGCAAGGGTTAAAATGACTCTTCCTTGCTAAAGATAGCACCATAACCAGTCCTTAGTCCTAATGCACAGGACTCATGTCAGGGTTGTAGTTTCCTGACAACTTATTGTTCACCAGCTTTCATTGAAGCTTCATAGGTGATAGGAAACCACTGGAACGTGATAAAGGCGTGATAACACAGTTCATATCAGCATCATAGGATCATCGTCCTCTGCCATTGTGTCTGTCAGTGGTGGATACCACGATCGTGGCTGTCAGTGGTGAATACTGCAGTTGTTGTCAGTGGTGAATACTGCAGTCGTGGCTGTCAGCGGTGAAATGAATTGTAATTGACACAGTCTATTATTACTCAGACATCATAGAGCCTTTTTACCTTCTGGAACTTCGGCTTTTTCTTCTTGTAACTTTTTAAATTTACTTGAATTTAGAAATATGAAAAGTCTTTATTAACGTAATTCCAATATCTTGCTTGAAGTCTTCATTCCCTATTCTATACCAAATCTGGTAATTCTCCTAACCTATAATATCACAGCGTACCATAGCAATCAGTAATATCCATAGAATTATTATCAGAATAGTAATATGGAATTCATGTTTGTGTAGTAAAACAATAATAAATGATAATGCATTATTAACCATATTCTTTATGAGACAGAACATTTTTATGTCATTGGTGTAAATACCTTTTCAACCCATAGGTGTCAGTGTGTTTTTCATGTAACAAGTGTTTCCATCTTTATTACTAAAACTTTATTAATGGAATATATTTATTAGACCAATAATAGGTAAGAATGTATAGCCATGAACCAAAATGTGAATATGAGTGAATGAATGAATGAATGAAAGAATTATTTACTCAGAATTAGAACATTTTCTTCTAATGAACCGATATCTTCACTATATTTAATGAACCAATATTCTTGTACTAGACATTACTTTATTAAATATTGATGTTTCTTGATTGATTAAGATAAAAAATAAAAATTAAGAATCAAAAATAGAGATAAAAGAAGAATAAAAATTAAAAAATTAAAAATAAGAATAAAAACAAAAATAAGAATAAAAATAAAAATAAGGCCTTTATATGTTTATGACAAATGTTGAGTAGTTATGTTCTCAGTAACACATACCCTTAATATTTCCATTATCTGGATGATTTCATATTTGTCATAACCTTGTGTTACCAAAATATTCATATTATGCAACTTTGCATGTAATCCCCTTCTTAGTGTAAAGAAATGACTCTTTATAATACTTAATGTTATTATCTCTAGTAGTTATACCATTGTAGTCTTTTTATAGTCTTTAAAATGTGTGAAGAAGAGGTATTGATGAAATGTGATGATGTATTCAGAATCAAAAACACATTTCCCCCTTATTACCGGAAAAAAAATATTATTTTATGAAATAATTGATTTATCAAAACCAAAATGAAAAAAAAATAATTGTTTTATAAATTATTTATGTAACTTCTGTTTTAGCTTTATACCATATATTTGTCTGAAGATGTGTACCATCTATGTAACCATTAAAAATAAAAAATAACATTGAATATCATAAAATTATCTTTTGGGAAAAAGGAAAAAAAATAATCTAAATGTAGATTTTCTTGATAAACCATTTTGATGTGTGATTACACTTATCTACTATTAACTAAAAAAAAATAATTACTAAAGGAATATATGTTGAGTAGATAATATTTCATTATGTATCTTAAAATTCTAATAATTGAACTGATTTGTATTATTTCTCTTAAAAACAAGTTGTTGTTTTCTCGCATACCATGAATTGTGAAACTTTTTCCATACATCACACATACACTTATTCACTCTTAGCAGCTGCTCATACACGCATCTGTCATCTGTCACTCAGACTGTGACACGGATAAATTCACACCACAAGTTCCTCATACAAAAAGGTAGGAATATTAACCCAAATAATTGTATCCTAATTATCAATGCGCATTGTAAACTATTAAATTTAATATTTTAATATTTCTTTGAATATTCCCCAAATACACATAACATAAACTTTGTGAACCATTTATAGATAAAAGGACTCATAAGAAAATTTGGTTATGAGCTGTTTCTATATTTGGTGCAAGGTTTGCAACTGAAATTGAACCCTAGAACTTAAGAGGCCTAAAGAAAAATTATTTGACTTGCAAAGGCTGCGCTCACTGAAGCTATAAGAGCTTTAAGTTGCAACCACTGAAATAGGGGTATATGGTAATTGCCTTATAATTAGAACAGTTTGAATGTCACATGTGTGACTGTCATGCAGTAAGAACATATTGCCATGCAAATAAATAACTTCAAAATGTTAGCAACACACAAAAACTAAATTTAGATTCAGTTAGTTATATATTATTTCCTTTTAAGTGTTAAATATATAAAAACATGCAGTTATTACAAATTCTTGTGTAAATAAAGGAATAGATCCATGTAAGAGAGTTTTTCCCGATTAAATCCTACTTTGAAGTGAAAATTCTAAGGAACAATAAGAGATAAGATTAATATCATATTCAAAACAATTGCAATGTCTTATACATATATATATATTGGCTTTAATGTAATTCTAAATATTACTGTAGTATATTTTAATTATATCACTATAGATATAGATATACAGTTATACAATTTCTACTTATACAAGTATACTATATACTGTATGCTGTATGAATATATATATATATCTACAAAAGCTGTGAACTACAGAATTATATTTATAAAATAATTACAAATAACTGAATAATATATTGTATAATACTTTTACACAACATATAATTTCATTTTCAGTCAATTCCTAAACCAAATCTTATTTCTTTGTCAAAGATGTCCTGGAAAACTCTGTTAATCATTCCTTTTTTTAATGATTGTTTGAGCAGCTCCGTTAATGAGCTGTAAATTGAAGTCTTAGATAAGTCATTTTGAGACATCACCTGTTCCTGTCTTTCAATGTCCGCCATTTGTCTCTTTACAGAGCCGTCTGAACTTTGAATTATTAACTCTTTCTGCAAAGCGGACTCTTGGATTTTTTTATAGGGCTTATATCTAATATGTAATTTCCTCCGTATGTCATAGATTTGATTCCGGGGATGACTCAGTTTAGGAGATTTTGACACTGGCTTTTGAAAAGATCTTACTCTGTCTGTTTGATTTATTTTCCTATCACGATTCTCATGTTTTCTAGCAAAATCAAGGAATTGCGCACATTCAAATAAAGTATCTTTTTGTGACGCAATAACACGAGATACAGAATTTAGGAATCCAAATTTGTCCACAAAATACTTTATCATTGATTGTGTTTTTTACATTGGTAATGAGAGTTTTGTACAACCTTTCAAATATGGACATGAATGTAAAAGTACATTCTTTACGACCAATCCTTAATTTTTGAAGAATATCAATATCTGGACAATTTTCATTTAATGCACAGAAAATCAGAATTTTCAGTCTGTCTTTATCATCTAGATCTCCATGTAAGTTATCACAAGTCAACTTCAATGTTAAGCGTCTGGAAAAGGTTGCAGGAAGCCACAATTTAAATAATTGATTTTTCTCAGCATTACTTAAATCAAGCTTGTCAATAAAGCTTTCGAAGATTTCAGAATTTCTGCATACATGGATTTTGTTATCATATGCAGGAATGATTTTGCATAATTTTAACAAATTTTTCCTAACTTTAATTTGGAGTTGGGCCTCTGAATTGTCTTCTATTTTTGGTGGCCATTGAACATCCGTCCCTCGTACGTCATCTGCATTAGTTCTGAAGTCTCCTCCCATGTTCCCTCCTACATCAGTTCTCAAGTCTCCTCCTATGTTCCCTCCTACATCAGTTCTCAAGTCTCCTCCCATGTTCCTCCTACATCAGTTCTCAGTCTCCTCCCATGTCCCTCCATCTTTTTTACATCATCAGAGACAAGGTCACCTTGAGTAGCCATTACAGACGTATGTCCCACATGTTGCTCAATTTCCTCATTACAGTCAATTTCGGGAACATCACTGGTATCTTCTGACACTATTTCTACACAGTCATCTTTAGATTTCTCTAATACAAACTTGTGAAATACGTGAACCAACTGTAATATATTTTTCAATTTCTCTCTTTCCTATTAAAGGACACCAGCTTAGATTCTAGCTTTAGATTTTCCATTTCACATTCTGCATATAAGCTGAGCCATAAAACTTCTAAATTTGACTGATCTACAGACATAAATTTCAGTCTACTTTGCTTAGAAAAAGAAGTAATGACATCCATATTTCTTACCTTGAAATATCTCAGCTTGTAGCTCCTTTCTTGGACAACGCTCTTGTCATCAGCACGTCTGATTCCTGTAGTCAACTCTTAGTCCTCATTCATAGGTTCTTTTCTTGATCCTGAAATATCGTAGTGTGATTTCTTTGACGACTTGCACATCTGACGTCTTTTGCTTCTATTCCTCCCTTGCAAATTTTCAAAAATTCACACTCTAAAAATCAAGTGTGACTGGCTGGCTCTCCAAAATGTTAAAAATGCTTATTTTAAGTATATTTTTCAAGGACTTGTTACCAGATGTGATACTTTAAAGAAAACGTCACGTTTCTTATAAAAAAAAATGTAGTGGTTTATTGGACTGTTTACCAAAAAACATCATTACAGGAAACATAAAATGAGTGAAATAGTTACATAGATATTGTCCATTTGTCCATAGCAAAGCTTGTACACATCTTTCCTTGGTGTCCTGAATGGTAAAATGACATTCTGTCTCTGTCAGGAGCGTCTAAGAGAAGCAACACGTGGTTACATGGCAGCTGCTGTTCATTCATCATAGTTCTTGTCAGAGTAAAGTGTCTGTAGAGAAAGCACGAGCCCTCCCTTCATGTAGCCATTATATATATGTCCCTTATATCACGTGGTCTCTGTATATGGAGATGACACTTTACCATACAGAAATAGCATCTGTGATGTCAGCGATCGTTAATGTGCTTGGTACAGAATTGAGTGTAAAGAATAAATCCTTAACCAATAATTAATATTTAACACAGGGTAACGTCTCACGTGTACAGCCTGTATAACTAGTACAGGATAACGGTCTCTCGTGTACGGCCTCTATAACTAGTACAGGATAACTGTCTCCCGTGTACAGCCTCTATAACTAGTACAGGGTAACTGTCTCCCGTGTACGGCCTCTATAACTAGTACAGGATAACTGTCTCCCGTGTACGGCCTCTATAACTAGTACAGGGTAACTGTCTCCCTGTCAGCCTCATACTATACAGGGTAACTGTCTCCGTGTACGGCCTTATAACTAGTAACAGGTAACGTCTCCCGTTACGCTCTATAATACTATACAGGGTAACTGTCTCCCCGTGTACAGCCTCTAAACTAGTACAGGGTAACTGTCTCCGTGTACGCTTATAACTAGTACAGGTAACTGTTCCCGTGTACAGCTTATAACTAGTACAGGGTAACTGTCTCCCGTGTACAGTCCTGTAACTAGTACAGGTAACTGTCTCACGTTACAGCCTCTATAACTATACAGGTAACTGTCTCCCGTGTACAGCCTCTATAACTAGTACAGGGTAACTGTCTCCGTGTACGCTCGTATAACTGTACAGGGTAACGTCTCCCGTGTACAGCTCTATAACTAGTACAGGGTAACTGTCTCCGTGTAAGTCCTCTATAACTAGTACAGGGTAACGTCTCCCGTGTACAGCTTATAACAGTACAGGTAACTGTCTCCCGTGTACGCCTCTATAACTAGTACAGGGTAACTGTCTCCGTGTACAGCTCTATAACTAGTACAGGGTAACGGTCTCCGTGTACAGCTATAACTAGTACAGGGTAACTGTCTCCGGTACGCCTCTAACTATACAGGGTAACGTCTCCGTGTACAGTCTATAACTAGTACAGGGTAACTGTCTCCGTGTACAGCTATACTGTACGGTAACTGTCCGGTACGTCTGTAAACTGTACAGGTACGGTCTCCCGTGTACGTCTTATAACTAGTACAGGGTAACTGTCTCCGTGTACAGCTTATAACTGTACAGGGTAACGTCTCCGTGTACAGCTTTAACTAGTACAGGTAACGTCTCGTGTACGCCTCTTAACTAGTACAGGGTACTGTCTCCCGTGTACAGCCTTATAACTAGTACAGGGTAACTGTCTCCCGTGTACAGCTTATAACTAGTACAGGGAACTGTCTCCGTGTACAGCTCTATAATAGTACAGGGTAACTGTCTCCGTGTACAGCTTATAACTAGTACAGGGTAACTGTCTCCCGTGTACAGTCTATAACTGTCAGGTAACGTCTCCGTGTACAGTGTATAACTAGTACAGGTAACTGTCTCCGTGTACAGTTAACTGTACAGGGTAACGTCTCCGTTACGGTCTATAACATACAGGGTAACGTCTCCGTGTACAGTCTTATAATAGTACAGGGTAACTGTCTCCGTGTCGCCTCTATAACTAGTACAGGGTAACGTCTCCGTGTACAGCTTATAACTAGTACAGGGTAACTGTCCCTTACAGTCTGTATACTGTACAGGTAACGTCTCGTGTAACCTTACTAGTACAGGTAACGTCTCCCGTGTACAGTCTCTTAACTGTACAGGTAACTGTCTCCCGTGTACAGCCTTAACTAGTACGGGTAACTGTCTCCCGTGTACGTCTTATAACTAGTACAGGTAACGTCTCCCGTGTACGCTTATAACTAGTACAGGGTAACGTCTCCGTGTACAGCTTATAACAGTACAGGGTAACTGTCTCCCGTGTACAGCTTATAACTAGTACAGGGTAACTGTCTCCGTGTACAGCCTTATAACTAGTACAGGGTAACTGTCTCCCGTGTACGCCTCTATAACTAGTACAGGGTAACGGTCTCCCGTATACAGCCTCTATAACTAGTACAGGGTAACTGTCTCCCATGTACGCCTCCCATCACTAGTACAGGGTAACTGTCTCCGTGTACGGCCTCTATACTAGTACAGGATAACTGTCTCCCGTGTACAGCTCTATAACTAGTACAGGGTAACTGTCTCCCGTGTACAGCCTCTATACTAGTACAGGGTAACGGTCTCCGTGTACAGTCTGTATAACTAGTACAGGGTAATGTCTCCGTGTCAGCCTCCATACTAGTACAGGGTAACTGTCTCCGTGTACGGCCTCTATAACTAGTACAGGGTAACTGTCTCCCGTGTACAGCCTCTATAACTAGTACAGGGTAACTGTCTCCGTGTACGGCCTCTATAACTAGTACAGGGTAACTGTCTCCCGTGTACGGCCTCTATAACTAGTACAGGATAACTGTCTCCCGTGTACAGCCTCTATAACTAGTACAGGGTAACGTCTCCCGTGTACAGCCTCATAACTAGTACAGGGTAACGGTCTCCCGTGTACGGCCTCATAACTAGTACAGGGTAACTGTCTCCCGTGTACAGCCTCTATAACTAGTACAGGGTAACTGTCTCCGTGTACAGCCTCTATAACTAGTACAGGGTAACTGTCTCCCGTGTACAGCCTCTATAACTAGTACAGGGTAACGGTCTCCCGTGTACAGCCTCTATAACTAGTACAGGGTAACTGTCTCCGTGTACAGCCTCATCAACTAGTACAGGGTAACTGTCTCCCGTGTAGGCCTCTATAACTAGTACAGGGTAACTGTCTCCGTGTACAGCTCTATAACTAGTACAGGGTAACTGTCTCCGTGTACGGCCTCTATAACTAGTACAGGGTAACTGTCTCCCGTGTACGCCTCTATAACTAGTACAGGGTAACTGTCTCCCGTGTACAGCCTCTATAACTAGTACAGGGTAACTGTCTCCGTGTACAGCCTCTATAACTAGTACAGGTAACTGTCTCCCGTGTCAGCCTCTATAACTAGTACAGGGTAACTGTCTCCCGTGTACAGTCTGTATAACTAGTACAGGGTAACTGTCTCCCGTGTACAGCTCTATAACTAGTACAGGGTAACTGTCTCCCGTTTTACAGCCTCTATAACTAGTACAGGGTAACGTCTCCCGTGTACAGCCTCTATAACTAGTACAGGGTAACTGGTACTCCCGCTGTTTCAGCCTCTATAACTAGTACAGGGTAACTGTCTCCCGTGTACAGCCTCTATAACTAGTACAGGGTAACTGTCTCCCGTGTACAGCCTTATAACTAGTACAGGGTAACTGTCTCCAGTGTAGCCTCTATAACTAGTACAGGGTAACTGTCTCCCGTGTACAGCCTCTATAACTAGTACAGGGTAACTGTCTCCCGTGTACAGTCTGTATAACTAGTACAGGGTAACTGTCTCCCGTGTCAGCCTCTATAACTAGTACAGGGTAACTGTCTCCCGTGTACAGTCTGTATAACTAGTACAGGGTAACTGTCTCCCGTGTACAGTCTGTATAACTAGTACAGGGTAACTGTCTCCCGTGTACAGTCTCTATAACTAGTACAGGTAACTGTCTCCGTGTACAGCCTCTATAACTAGTACAGGGTAACTGTCTCCCGTGTACAGCCTCTATAACTAGTACAGGGTAACTGTCTACCGTGTACAGCCTCTATAACTAGTACAGGGTAACTGTCTCCCGTGTACAGCCTCTATAACTAGTACAGGGTAACGGTCTCCCTGTACAGTCTGTATAACTAGTACAGGTAACTGTCTCCCGTGTCCAGCCTCATACACTAGTACAGGAGTCCAAAGTACTGTCTCCCGTGTACAGCCTCTATAACTAGTACAGGGTAACTGGTCTCCCGTGTACAGCCTCTATAACTAGTACAGGGTAACTGTCTCCCGTGTACAGCCTCTATAACTAGTACAGGGTAACTGTCTCCCGTGTACAGTCTGTATAACTAGTACAGGTAACTGTCTCCGTGTCCAGCCTCCATCACTAGTACAGGGTAACGTCTCCCGTGTACAGCCTCTATAACTAGTACAGGGTAACTGTCTCCCGTGTACAGTCTGTATAACTAGTACAGGGTAACTGTCTCCCGTGTACAGCTGTATAACTAGTACAGGGTAACTGTCTCCCGTGTACAGCTTATAACTAGTACAGGGTAACTGTCTCCCGTGTACAGTCTGTATAACTAGTACAGGGTAACGGTCTCTCCGTGTACAGCCTTCTATAACTAGTACAGGTAACTGTCTCACGTGTACAGCTGTATAACTAGTACAGGGTAACTGTCTCCCGTGTACAGCCTCTATAACTAGTACAGGATAACTGTCTCCCGTGTACAGCCTCTATAATTAGTACAGGGTAACGTCTCCCGTGTACAGTCTGTATAACTAGTACAGGGTAACTGTCTCCCGTGTCAGGCCTCTATAACTAGTACAGGGTAACTGTCTCCCGTGTACAGTCCTGTATAACTAGTACAGGGTAACTGTTCTCCCGTGTACGGTCCTCTATAACTAGTACAGGGTAACTGTCTCCCGTGTACAGTCTGTATAACTAGTACAGGGTAACTGTCTCCCGTGTACAGCCTCTATAACTAGTACAGGGTAACTGTCTCCCGTGTCAGCCTCTATAACTAGTACAGGGTAACTGTCTCCCGTGTACAGCTGTATAACTAGTACAGGTACTCTCCGTGTACATCTGTATAACTAGTACAGGGTACCTGACCCAATGTACAGTCTGTCTAATAGTAGGATGTCTTGTAAGTCGTAACTTACGGACGGTCCGTGTAGCTATAACTAGTACGGACGTCTCGTGACAGCCTTATAACTTACGGTAACTCCCCGTGACAGCTGTAACTATACGGTAACGGTCTCCCGTGTACGCTTATAACTAGTAGGGTAACGTCTCCCGTTTACAGCCTCATAACTAGTACAGGGTAACGTCTCCCGTGTACAGTCTTAACTAGTACAGGTAACGTTCCCGTGTACAGCTTATAACTAGTACAGGTAACTGTTCCCGTGTACAGTCTGTATAACTAGTACAGGGTAACGGTCTCCCGTGTACAGTCTGTATAACTAGTACAGGTAACTGTCTCCCGTGTCCAGCCTCCATACTAGTACAGGGTAACGTCTCCGTGTACAGTCTGTATAATTAGTACAGGGTAACGTCTCCCGTGTCAGTCTGTATAACTAGTACAGGTAACTGTCTCCCGTGTCCAGCTCATACTAGTACAGGGTAACGGTTCCCGTGTACATCTGTATAACTAGTACAGGGTAACGGTCTCCCGTGTACGTCTGTTAACTATACGGGTAACTTCTCCGTGTCAGCTCATACTAGTACGGGTAACGGTCTCCGTGACAGCCTCATACTAGTACAGGGTAACGGTCTCCCGTGTACAGCCTCTATAATAGTACGGGTAACGTCTCCCGTGTCAGCCTCATAACTAGTACAGGGTAACGTCTCCGTGTACAGCTTATAACTAGTAAGGGTAACGGTCTCCGTGTACAGCTCCATACTAGTACAGGGTAACGTACCCGTGTACAGTCTGTATAATATACAGGTAACGGTCTCCCGTGTACAGCTATAACTAGTACAGGGTAACTGTCTCCGTGTACAGTCTGTATAACTAGTACAGGGTAACGTCTCCGTGTACGCCTCTATAACTAGTACAGGGTAACTGTCTCCCGTGTACAGCCTCTATAACTAGTACAGGGTAACTGTCTCCCGTGTACAGCTGTATAACTAGTACAGGGTAACGGTCTCCCGTGTACAGTCTTATAACTAGTAAGGGTAACTGTCTCCCGTACAGCTTTAACTAGTACAGGTAACTGTCTCCGTGTACGTCTATAACTAGTACAGGGTAACGGTCTCCGTGTACAGTCTATAACTAGTACAGGGTAACTGTCTCCCGTGTACGCCTCTATAACTAGTACAGGGTAACTGTCTCCGTGTACGGCTTATAACTAGTACAGGTAACGTCTCCGTGTACACTTATATTACAGGACGTCTCCCGTACTATAACTAGTACAGGGTAACTGTCTCCGTGTACAGTCTATAACTAGTACAGGGTAACGTCTCCCGTGTACATCTAAAACTAGTACAGGGTAACTGTCTCCCGTGTACAGTCTGTATAACTAGTACAGGGTAACTGTCTCCCGTGTCAGCTCTATAACTATACAGGGTAACTGTCTCCCGTGTACAGCCTCTATAACTAGTACAGGGTAACTGTCTCCCGTTACAGCCTCTATAACTAGTACAGGGTAACGGTCTCACCGTGTACAGCCTCTATAACTAGTACAGGGTAACTGTCTCCCGTGTACAGTCTGTATAACTAGTACAGGGATAACTGTCTCCCGTGTACAGTCTGTATAACTAGTACAGGGTAACGTCTCCCGTGTACAGCCTCTATAACTAGTACAGGGTAACTGTCTCCCGTGTACAGTCTGTATAAACTAGTACAGGGTAACTGTCTCCCTGTACAGCTGTATAACTAGTACAGGGTAACGTCTCCCGTGTACAGCTTATAACTAGTACAGGGTAACTGTCTCCCGTGTACAGCCTCTATAACTAGTACAGGGTAACTGTCTCCCGTGTACAGCTCTATAACTAGTACAGGGTAACTGTCTCCCGTGTACAGTCTGTATAACTAGTACAGGGTAACGGGTTCCCTCCGTTGTTAAAAGTACAGGGTAACTACTTAAATTAAAATAGTGGTAACTGTCTCCCGTGTACAGCCTCTATAACTAGTACAGGGTAACTGTCTCCCGTGTACAGTCTGTATAACTATACAGGTAACTGTCTCCCGTGTACAGTCTGTATAACTAGTACAGGGTAACTGTTCCCGTGTACAGTCTGTATAACTAGTACAGGGTAACTGTCTCCCGTGTACAGTCTGTATAACTAGTACAGGGTAACTGTCTCCCGTGTCAGCCTCCATCAACTAGTACAGGGTAACGGTCTCCCGTGTACAGTCTTATAACTAGTACAGGGTAACTGTCTCCCGTGTACAGTCTGTATAACTAGTACAGGGTAACTGTCTCCCGTGTACAGTCTGTATAACTAGTACAGGGTAACGGTCTCCCGTGTACAGTCTGTATAACTAGTATAGGGTAACTGTCTCCCGTTTACAGTCTCTATAACTAGTACAGGGTAACTGTCTCCCGTGTCAGCCTCCATCACTAGTACAGGGTAACGGTCTCCCGTGTACAGTCTGTATAACTAGTACAGGGTAACGTCTCCGTGTACAGTCTGTCTAACTAGTACGGGTAACGGTTCCTCCCGTGTACAGTCTCTATAACTAGTACGGTGGTAACGGTCTCCCGTGTACAGCCTCCATCACTAGTACAGGGTAACGGTCTCCCGTGTACAGCCTCTATAAATAGTACGGGTAACGGTCTCCCGTGTACAGCCTCTATAACTAGTACAGGGTAACTGTCTCCCGTGTACAGCCTCTATAACTAGTACAGGGTAACGGTCTCCGTGTACAGCCCTCATAACTAGTACAGGGTAACTGTTCCCGTGTACAGTCTGTATAACTAGTACAGGGTAACGGTCTCCCGTGTACAGTCTGTATAACTAGTACAGGGTAACTGTCTCCCGTGTTCAGCCTCCATCACTAGTACAGGGTAACGGTCTCCCGTGTACAGTCTGTATAACTAGTACAGGGTAACTGTATCCCGTGTCCAGCCTCTATAACTAGTACAGGGTAACTGTCTCCCGTGTACAGTCTGTATAACTAGTACAGGGCAACTGTCTACCGTGTACAGTCTGTATAACTAGTACAGGGTAACTGTCTCCCGTGTAGTCTGTATAACTAGTACAGGGTAACGGTCTCCCGTGTACAGCCTCTATAACTAGTACAGGGTAACTGTCTCCCGTGTACAGTCTGTATAACTAGTACAGGGTAACTGTCTCCTGTGTACAGTCTGTATAACTAGTACAGGGTAACGGTCTCCCGTGTACAGCCTCTATAACTAGTACAGGGTAACTGTCTCTCCCGTGTACAGTCTGTATAACTAGTACAGGGTAACTGTCTCCCTTGTACAGTCTGTATAACTAGTACAGGGTAACGGTCTCCCGTGTATAGTCAGTATAACTAGTACAGAGTAACTGTCTCCCGTGTCCAGCCTCCATCACTAGTACATGGTAACTGTCTCCCGTGTACAGTCTGTATAACTAGTACAGGGTAACTGTCTCCCGTGTCCAGCCTCCATCACTAGTACAGGGTAACGGTCTCCCGTGTACAGTCTGTATAACTAGTACAGGGTAACTGTCTCCCGTGTACAGTCTGTATAACTAATACAGGGTAACGGTCTCCCGTGTACAGTCTGTCTAACTAGTACGGGCTAACGGTCTCCCATTTACAGTCTCTATAACTAGTACGGGGTAACGGTCTCCCGTGTACAGCCTCCATCACTAGTACGGGGTAACGGTCTCCGTGTACAGTCTCTATAACTAGTACAGGGTAACGGTCTCCCGTGTACAGTCTGTCTAACTAGTACGGGCTAACGGTCTCCCGTGTACAGCCTCCATTACTAGTACAGGGTAACGGTCTCCGTGTCCAGCCTCCATCACTAGTACAGGGTAACGGTCTCCCGTGTACAATGTCTATAACTAGTACGGGGTAACGGTCTCCCGTGTACAGCCTCCATCACTAGTACAGGGTAACTGTCTCCCGTGTACGGCCTCTATAACTAGTACAGGGTAACGGTCTCCCGTGTACAGTCTGTATAACTAGTACAGGGTAACTGTCTCCCGTGTACGGCCTCTATAACTAGTACAGGGTAACTGTCTCCCGTGTACAGTCTGTATAACTAGTACAGGGTAACTGTCTCCCGTGTACAGTCTGTATAACTAGTACAGGGTAACTGTCTCCCGTGTACAGTCTGTATAACTAGTACAGGGTAACTGTCTCCCGTGTCCAGCCTCTATAACTAGTACAGGGTAACTGTCTCCCGTGTACAGTCTGTATAACTAGTACAGGGCAACTGTCTACCGTGTACAGTCTGTATAACTAGTACAGGGTAACTGTCTCCCGTGTACAGTCTGTATAACTAGTACAGGGTAACGGTCTCCCGTGTACAGCCTCTATAACTAGTACAGGGTAACTGTCTCCCGTGTACAGTCTGTATAACTAGTACAGGGTAACTGTCTCCCGTGTACAGTCTGTATAACTAGTACAGGGTAACAGTCTCCCGTGTACAGCCTCTATAACTAGTACAGGGTAACTGTCTCCCGTGTACAGCCTCTATAACTAGTACAGGGTAACTGTCTCCCGTGTACAGTCTGTATAACTAGTACAGGGTAACTGTCTCCCGTGTCCAGCCTCTATAACTAGTACAGGGTAACTGTCTCCCGTGTACAGTCTGTATAACTAGTACAGGGTAACTGTCTCCCGTGTACAGCCTCTATAACTAGTACAGGGTAACTGTCTCCCGTGTTCAGTCTGTATAACTAGTACAGGGTAACTGTCTCCCTTGTCCAGCCTCCATCACTAGTACAGGGTAACGGTCTCCCGTGTACAGTCTGTATAACTAGTACAGGGTAACTGTCTCCCGTGTACAGTCTGTATAACTAGTACGGGCTAACGGTCTCCCGTGTACAGTCTGTATAACTAGTACAGGGTAACTGTCTCCCGTGTCCAGCCTCCATCACTAGTACAGGGTAACGGTCTCCCGTGTACAGTCTGTATAACTAGTACAGGGTAACTGTCTCCCGTGTACAGTCTGTATAACTAGTACAGGGTAACTGTCTCCCGTGTCCAGCCTCCATCACTAGTATAGGGTAACGGTGTGATGATATTGCAAGCTTCATGTCTTGTGCTGTTGCTAGAACTACAACCCCCCACTGTTTGCAAGCACAGGGCAAAGTGCCCCTCCCTCCTTCTCTCTGCAGCGCACTCGATCTCTCATCCCTCCCACCTCAGGAATTTTCCTTTGTCTTAGCAAACCCTGCAAAAGTCCTATAGCAGCCATTTTGGAGAATTCATTCTTTTTTGGAATAACACGGTGGGAGCATTCGCTAGAAACACGAAAGTTACTGTGTTGAACCATGCGCCGACGGGCATCGTTCCCGTGGTACCGGTGAACCCGTAACTCCAACAGAGCCCGAGAAATGGAATTCTCGGGTGCCCCATGAGCTATGTCACCCACGTTTGGGTTCATTTGAACCATTATTTCAAAGCAAGACCATTGATAGGTCTGCCGTTATTCTGCTAGGTTCACAGAACGAGTTATGAACCTTCGTTCCCGTGGTACTGGTAAACCCGTAACTCCAACAGAACCCGAGAAATGGAATTCTCGGGTGCCCCATGTACTAGCCCACCCAAGTGTGGGCTCATTGGAACCGTCAGTTTAGAGTGAGATCATTGATAGGTCTGCCGTTATTCTGCTAGGTTCACAGGACGAGTTATGAACCTTATGATATTGCAGAGCTCAAACCATAGCTTGCAGCCAGGGGAGGTGGCCAGAGGACCATCCCTTTTTGTGAGGTCAGAAGCTGACATGCATAAGTCTTACAGTGAAGTTCCTTAGGGATACTTTCTGCTGGGATGTCCTGAGTAAGAGATCTACCAATGAACTATGACGTGTGGCTCCTTCCCCCAGCCTGGCTTGCCTATGCATATGTAACTATCATGTGAGTTATTTTTCATTCTTAATCCCATTTTATTTTATAACTGCATCTGTACATAACGATATTGTCTCAGTTTGTTACATCTTTTTATATTATATAAGCATTGCCTGTTTTTAAGGAATAAACCTATAAATTTATTAGTTTGTTTCTCCTGCTCTATAAACGAATTTGCACGTGCCTGAAGCACTACGCTACTGTTTTGGGGTTGCTACGGACCCTCTTGATAAATTGTTCATCAAAAGCCGTAGCTGGTGGCAGCTAAAAGAAAGGGGTGTAAAGTGTTAATCTATTGGGTGACGCTGGCAGTGACGCAGCGGGGTTTATAAGGGTACTGCCTGGCTGCAGCCAGGAGTAATTATAATTCCCTCACTGCAGCGTGCCCAATAGCCAGCACACATCCAAGTGACCCGTCTGGCGACTAATTATCCTAGGTGCAGTTCCCTGACTGACCTGAGGGTAAGGGGGGCGCCAGAGAGCTGCAAGTTCCTAAGTGGAAGTGGGATAGTTATAAATCCCTGCAGTTTACTGGGTCGGACGGCAGGAGCCGTCGTGTGTGTGCACGTTCCATCACATATTGGTGGCAGCGGTGGGATCACAAGCCGTGACCCCCGGGCTACCGTGTGGCGGACTGTGTGCCCGTTCATCACAATTTGGTGGCAGCGGTGGGATCACAAGCCGTGACCCCCGGGCTACCGTGTGGCGGACTGTGTGCCCGTTCATCACATATTGGTGGCAGCGGTGGGATCACAAGCCGTGACCCCCGGGCTACCGTGTGGCGGACTGTGTGCCCGTTCATCACATATTGGTGGCAGCGGTGGGATTATAGAGCATTAGTGATCGGGTTTGAGCAATCATTCCATTCACTAAAAAACTTGCACGGTTCTTCAGCGACCCTGCAACTAAAGTTTTGGAGAACAGACTCAGTGTTTATTAGTCCTGAGACAATTGTGTGTACTTGCGGTTACCCCTCCCTTCTCTTTGTTTTTCTATCCTATCTTTTATTTGGCAAACATGGCTACAATAGGAGCAAGTTGGTACAAACTGCAGAAAAGGGACACTTTTGCTGGAATATGCATTTCCCGAGGCCTTGACCCCAGGGGCCAAACCAAAGCTCAACTGATCAAGGTCCTGATGCCACAGGACCACGCTGAGAGCGAGGAGGGCACAGAAGCCGGCCCAAGCCAAGGTGGGGCGGCAGCAGAGGCCCAAACCCTGCAGGCTTACAACCAGGGCGGGATGGACCCTTACCTGCAGGCGGCCCTGGAGGAACTCCCCACCGACGACCGGGGGGAGCGCCTGAAGCTGATTCAGCAATACCAGCAGGAGGCCCGAGCCGAGCGCCAAGCCCAGCGAGAGGCTGAGAGAGCCGAGCGCCAAGCCCAGCGAGAGGCTGAGAGAGCCGAGCGGGAGGCTGAGAGAGCCCGAGCCGAGCGGGCAGCCCAAGCGCAGAGAGCCCATGAGCTGGAGATGGTCCAGCGAGGGGCAATGCCCTCCACAGCTCAGGGCAGTGTGCCCAGCAGCACTCAGAGTCCCAAGCCCCGGCCGGAGCACTTTCCCGTGCTGGAAAGGGACGGAGACTTGGACACTTTTCTGCTGGCCTTTGAGAAAGTCTGCAGACAGTATCGGCTGCCTGCCGAACAATGGGCCAGGTACTTGACCCCGGGCTAAAGGGCAAAGCTTTGGAGGCGTTCGCTTCCCTCGCGCCAGATCAAGACAGTGACTATGAGGCCATCAAGCAGGCCCTGATCGCCAAGTACCAGCTAACCCCTGAGGTATACCGAAAGAAGTTCCGGAACCTCCAACGTGGCCCACACGACAGTTATAGCGATGTGGTGCAAGGACTCAGGAACCACTTTGACCAGTGGATCCATGGACTGTCAGTTGACACCTATGAGGAGCTGAAAGACCTGATGATCAAAGACCAGTTCCTGCATCTGTGCCCAGCTGAGGTCCGACAGTTCATCCTGGACCGAGAACCAGAGGACGCGGTCACAACAGCCCGGATCGCCGACAGCTATGAGGCCAACCGGAAACCCGAGGTGCGGAAGCCCGTCGCCACCCGCTGGGGAGGGGGTAAGCCTGCAACAAACCCCAGTGCCCCTGCCAGTCGTCCCTCTGGAGGCACTATCCCCTTTGCCAGCGCCAGGCCTACATCAGACCCCCGCCAGTGTTTCTCCTGTAAAAGGACTGGTCACATCAGCGCCACCTGTCCGGAGAGGCAGAAGAACCCCCCAGCCAAGGCCTCCGGGCCCAACGCCTCTGTTCTTTTGGTGGGTGGTGTGGTGGGGAGGGTTGATGACAACGTGCAGCCCGTCCACGTGGGGGCCCGTCTTGCTACAGGCCTCAAGGACACCGGGGCTGAACGAACCCTCATCCGACCCGAACTGGCGGCCCCTGAAGAGTTGATTCCGGGGAAAACCTTAACTGTCACAGGGATTGGGGGTGTCCACTACCCTTGCCGATAGCCCGAGTTTTCATTGACTGGGGTGCCGGGAGCGGGGTGAAGGAAGTGGGGGTGTCCGAAAACCTGCCCACTGATGTTTTATTGGGGACTGATCTGGGGAGGATGGTGGCGTACTATGTCCCTGACACCCCTTCCCAATCTGATAATAAGGTTAACGTTAACCATGATGTTGATGTCGATGATGATGGGAAACTGATTGTGTTACCTGCTAATGCTTTGCGAAGTGATGATGCAACTGATAACCTTTCTTTCCCTAGGACTGATGTTGATAGTGATGTATCTGTGCCATCTGAATCTGTTAACCCTTTCTCTGAAGTGGTAGATGTGTCCACAGGTACAGGAGCGTTCAGTCCCGTCGCTCTGCGGAGTGAGACGGCTGAGGAACCCCTAGCAGGAGCAAGCGACAGTGCTCAAGGAAATGGGGAGGTGCATGGGAACCGGGAGGAAGGTGACGCCATGACACTGACCAGTGCCACCGAGGAAGGTAACTGGCCCATAAGTAGCACTGCTCCTGAAGTGTTGGGGTGGATGGGGAGGTAGAGCCCATAGCAGCGCAGGCTGATGGGTCTATAGAAATCCCCGGGGAGACTGCATATGTAGCTGCTGTCACCCGCAGTCAGAGTGCCCGGATCGCAGGTAGCGCCCTGCCATCTGGACCCTCCTCCGCTACCGGAGAGACTGAACCAGAGGTGGACCCAGAGCCGGTCCCAGAGGGTCCCAGTGAGGAAGGAACCCTGACGTCACTTCTGGCTGCCTCCAGCCAGGAGTTCCAGGCCGCTCTGCACTCAGATGCGAGCCTGGAGAACTTGAGGCACCTCGCCGAGACGCCCACCTCCGTGACTGATAAGGAGAGGGTGTTCTGGGAACGAGGAAGGTTGTACCGGGAGACAGTACCCGGAGATTCCCAAAAGGAGTGGTTGAGGGGGAAACAGCTGGTCGTCCCGCACCAGTTCCGAGGTGAGTTGTTGAGGATTGCCCATGAGATTCCACTCGCTGGACACTTGGGGATCAGCAAAACTAAGGCACGGCTGTCTCAACACTTCTATTGGCCCAAGATGGGGACAGATGTGACTAACTACTGCCGCTCCTGTATCACCTGTCAAAGAGTGGGGAAGGCGGGGCCTGCTCTTAAGGCTCCCCTGATCCCGTTGCCAGTGATAGAGGAGCCTTTCCAGAGGATCGCGGTGGACATTGTGGGCCCGCTGGCCGTCCCCAGCAGCTCTGGAAAGCAATACATCCTTACTGTGGTAGACTACGCTACCCGGTACCCGGAGGCAGTAGCTCTGTCCTCAACTAGGGCAGATAAGGTGGCGGATGCACTGGTGACCATCTTTTCACGGGTAGGATTTCCCAGGGAGATGCTTGCCGATCGAGGGACTCAGTTTATGTCTCGCCTGGTGAAGGCTCTCTGCAGCAAAATGCAGGTGACGCGTATGGTATCGAGTGCGTATCACCCACAGACCAATGGTTTGTGTGAGCGCTTTAACGGTACCCTCAAACAGATGCTCCGCATGCTGGTTGAGACCCAGGGACGCGATTGGGAGCGGTACCTCCCACACCTGCTATTTGCCTACAGAGAAGTCCCGCAGGCCTTGACGGGGTTCTCCCCTTCGAGCTCCTGTATGGTAGGCGAGTCCGGGGACCCCTTGGGTTGATAAGAGAATCCTGGGAAGATGAGCCAAACCCCACGGAAGTGTCCATCGTGGATTATGTCATGCGCTTCCGCGACAAGATGCAGACCTTGACGCAGTTGGTGCATGACAACATGACGCAGGCTCAGGCTGACCAGAAGCACTAGTACGACCAGAACGCCCGGGAGCGGACCTACCAGGTGGGTCAAAAGGTGTGGGTGCTGGTCCCCGTACCAAAGGATAAGCTTCAGGCAGCCTGGGAAGGCCCGTACGTCGTGCACCAACAGCTCAACCCAGCCACCTACGTGGTCACGCTTGACCACACTCGGGGTAGGCGCAAGGCCTTTCACGTCAACATGATGAAGGCCCATCACAAACGTGAAGCCTGCATCCTACCGGTCTGCAATCTGCCCGAGGACGGGGAAGAAGATCCCCTCCTAGACATGCTGGCCCAAGCTAATGCCAATGGGTCCATTGAGGACATGGAGGTAAATGCCTCGCTAACCGTCTCCCAGCGGTTGCAGTTGCTGACCACTCTGGAACCCTTCCGGGCCGAGTTCACGAACCGACCCGGAAGGACCGAGTTGGCAGTCCACGAGGTGGACACCAGGAATCACGCCCCGTTACGGCGGACACCTTATCGGATCTCTGAGGAAGTGCAGCAGATTATGCGCCAGGAGATCCATGAGATGTTGCAGCTGGGGGTGATCCGGCCGTCCAAAAGCGCGTGGGCCTCACCTGTAGTTCTCGTGCCAAAAAAGGATCGGACCACCCGGTTCTGCGTGGACTACAGGGGGCTCAACGCCATCACTACCTCTGATGCGCACCCAATGCCACGCATCGAGGATCTGCTGGAGCGGTTGGCGAATGCCAAGTACATATCCATCATGGATTTGAGCCGGGGATACTGGCAGATTCCCCTGAGCCCTGCGGCGCAGGAGAAATCTGCCTTTATCACCCCTTTTGGACTTTACGAGTCCATGGTCATGCCTTTCGGCATGAAGAATGCCCCTGCCACTTTTCAGCGGATGGTCAACCACCTGCTTCAGGGACTGGAGGAGTACGCTGTGGCGTACCTGGACGACATTGCCGTCTTCAGTTCCACCTGGGAGGAACACCTTCAGCATCTCCAGGAGGTGCTCAAGCGTATTCACCAGGCAGGTCTGACCATCAAGCCGGGAAAATGCCAGATGGGCATGAGGGAGGTCCACTACCTGGGGCACCGGGTAGGTGGGGGTTCCATGAGTCCAGAGCCCGAGAAAGTGGACGCGATCGTGTCCTGGCCCACCCCCAGGACCAAAAAGCAGGTGAAGTCCTTCCTGGGCACTGCAGGGTACTATAGGCGTTTCGTACCGAACTATAGCGCCATTGCAAAACCCTTGACGGACCTCACCAAGGGCGGTCTACCCCAAACAGTCAACTGGACAGATGGCTGTGAGGCGGCATTCCGAGCTTTGAAAAAAGCCCTGTGCAGCTCTCCAGTGTTGAAAGCCGTCGACAGCAGTCGGCCATTCCTGGTACAGACTGACGCCAGCGAATTTGGCCTCGGTGCTGTACTCAGCCAGGTTGATTCGGGGAACCAGGAGCACCCCGTGTTGTACCTGAGCCGGAAACTTCTGCCAAGGGAAGTGGCATACTCCACCATCGAGAAGGAGTGCCTGGCCATGGTCTGGGCACTGCAACGTTTGCAGCCATACCTGTACGGGCGCACCTTCAAGGTGGTCACCGACCACAACCCTCTGAGCGGGCTGCACACAGTGTCCGGAACCAATGGTAGGTTGCTACGCTGGAGCCTGGCCCTGCAGCAGTATGATTTTGCCGTACAACACAAGAAAGGTAGTGATCATGGGAATGCCGATGGGTTATCACGACGTGGCGAACCCGCTGAGGTGCGCATGTCGGATTACCGACAGGTCATGCCTCCGTAGCGCCCTCTAAAGGGGGGAGGTGTGATGATATTGCAAGCTTCATGTCTTGTGCTGTTGCTAGAACTACAACCCCCCACTGTTTGCAAGCACAGGGCAAAGTGCCCCTCCCTCCTTCTCTCTGCAGCGCACTCGATCTCTCATCCCTCCCACCTCAGGAATTTTCCTTTGTCTTAGCAAACCCTGCAAAAGTCCTATAGCAGCCATTTTGGAGAATTCATTCTTTTTTGGAATAACACGGTGGGAGCATTCGCTAGAAACACGAAAGTTACTGTGTTGAACCATGCGCCGACGGGCATCGTTCCCGTGGTACTGGTAAACCCGTAACTCCAACAGAACCCGAGAAATGGAATTCTCGGGTGCCCCATGTACTAGCCCACCCAAGTGTGGGCTCATTGGAACCGTCAGTTTAGAGTGAGATCATTGATAGGTCTGCCGTTATTCTGCTAGGTTCACAGGACGAGTTATGAACCTTATGATATTGCAGAGCTCAAACCATAGCTTGCAGCCAGGGGAGGTGGCCAGAGGACCAGCCCTTTTTGTGAGGTCAGAAGCTGACATGCATAAGTCTTACAGTGAAGTTCCTTAGGGATACTTTCTGCTGGGATGTCCTGAGTAAGAGATCTACCAATGAACTATGACGTGTGGCTCCTTCCCCCAGCCTGGCTTGCCTATGCATATGTAACTATCATGTGAGTTATTTTTCATTCTTAATCCTATTTTATTTTATAACTGCATCTGTACATAACGATATTGTCTCAGTTTGTTACATCTTTTTATATTATATCAGCATTGCCTGTTTTTAAGGAATAAACCTATAAATTTATTAGTTTGTTTCTCCTGCTCTATAAACGAATTTGCACGTGCCTGAAGCACTACGCTACTGTTTTGGGGTTGCTACGGACCCTCTTGATAAATTGTTCATCAAAAGCCGTAGCTGGTGGCAGCTAAAAGAAAGGGGTGTAAAGTGTTAATCTATTGGGTGACGCTGGCAGTGACGCAGCGGGGTTTATAAGGGTGCTGCCTGGCTGCAGCCAGGAGTAATTATAATTCCCTCACTGCAGCGTGCCCAATAGCCAGCACACATCCAAGTGACCCGTCTGGCGACTAATTATCCTAGGTGCAGTTCCCTGACTGACCTGAGGGTAAGGGGGGCGCCAGAGAGCTGCAAGTTCCTAAGTGGAAGTGGGATAGTTATAAATCCCTGCAGTTTACTGGGTCGGACGGCAGCAGCAGCCTCGTGTGTGTGCACGTTCCATCACATATTGGTGGCAGCGGTGGGATCACAAGCCGTGACCCCCGGGCTACCGTGTGGCGGACTGTGTGCCCGTTCATCACAATTTGGTGGCAGCGGTGGGATCACAAGCCGTGACCCCCGGGCTACCGTGTGGCGGACTGTGTGCCCGTTCATCACAAACAGTCTCCAGTGTACAGTCTGTATAACTAGTACAGGGTAACTGTCTCCCGTGTACAGTCTGTATAACTAGTACAGGGTAACGGTCTCCCGTGTACAGTCTGTCTAACTAGTACGGGCTAACGGTCTCCCGTGTACAGTCTCTATAACTAGTACGGGGTAACGGTCTCCCGTGTACAGCCTCCATCACTAGTACAGGGTAACTGTCTCCCGTGTACGGCCTCTATAACTAGTACAGGGTAACGGTCTCCCGTGTACAGTCTGTATAACTAGTACAGGGTAACGGTCTCCCGTGTACGGCCTCAATAACTAGTACAAGGTAACTGTCTCCCGTGTACAGTCTGTATAACTAGTACAGGGTAACTGTCTCCCGTGTACAGTCTGTGTAACTAGTACAGGGTAACTGTCTCCCGTGTACAGCCTCTATAACTAGTACAGGGTAACTGTCTCCCGTGTACAGTCTGTATAACTAGTACAGGGTAACTGTCTCCCGTGTCCAGCCTCTATAACTAGTACAGGGTAACTGTCTCCCGTGTACAGTCTGTATAACTAGTACAGGGCAACTGTCTACCGTGTACAGTCTGTATAACTAGTACAGGGTAACTGTCTCCCGTGTAGTCTGTATAACTAGTACAGGGTAACGGTCTCCCGTGTACAGCCTCTATAACTAGTACAGGGTAACTGTCTCCCGTGTACAGTCTGTATAACTAGTACAGGGTAACTGTCTCCCGTGTACAGTCTGTATAACTAGTACAGGGTAACTGTCTCCCGTGTCCAGCCTCCATCACTAGTACAGGGTAACTGTCTCCCGTGTACGGCCTCTATAACTAGTACAGAGTAACGGTCTCCCGTGTCAGCCTCTATAACTAGTACAGGGTAACTGTCTCCCGTGTACAGTCTGTATAACTAGTACAGGGCTAACGTCTCCCGTGTACAGTCTGTATAACTAGTAAGGGTAACTGTCTCCGTGTACAGCTCTGTATAACTAGTACAGGGTAACGGTCTCCCGTGTACAGTCCTTATAACTAGTACAGGGTAACTGTCTCCCGTGTACAGTCTGTATAACTAGTACAGGGTAACTGTATCCCGTGTACAGTCTGTATAACTAGTACAGGGTAACGTCTCCCGTGTCAGTCTCTATAACTAGTACAGGGTAACTGTCTCCCGTGTACAGCCTCTCATAACTAGTACAGGGTAACGGTCTCCCGTGTACAGTCTGTATAACTAGTACAGGGTAACTGTCTCCCGTGTACAGTCTGTATAACTAGTACAGGGTAACTGTCTCCCGTGTCAGCCTCATAACTAGTACAGGGTAACGGTCTCCCGTGTACAGTCTGTATAACTAGTACAGGGTAACTGTCTCCCGTGTACAGTCTGTTAACTAGTACAGGGTAACTGTCTCCCGTGTACAGTCTCTATAACTAGTACAGGGTAACTGTCTCCCGTGTACAGCCTCTATACTAGTACAGGGTAACTGTCTCCCAGTGTACAGCCTCTATAACTAGTACAGGGTAACTGTCTCCCAGTGTACAGCTCGTATAACTAGTACAGGGTAACTGTCTCCGTGTACGGCCTCTATAACTAGTACAGGGTAACTGTCTCCCGTGTACAGTCTGTATAACTAGTACAGGGTAACTGTCTCCCGTGTACAGTCTGTTAACTAGTACAGGGTAACTGTCTCCCGTGTACAGCCTCTATAACTAGTACAGGGTAACTGTCTCCCGTGTACAGCTCTGTATAACTAGTACAGGGTAACTGTCTCCCGTGTCCAGCCTCTATAACTAGTACAGGGTAACTGTCTCCCGTGTACAGTCTGTATAACTAGTACAGGGAACTGTCTACCGTGTACAGTCTGTATAACTAGTACAGGGTAACTGTCTCCCGTGTCAGTCTGTATAACTAGTACAGGGTAACGTCTCCCGTGTACAGCCTCTATAACTAGTACAGGGTAACTGTCTCCCGTGTACAGTCTGTATAACTAGTACAGGGTAACTGTCTCCCGTGTACAGTCTTATAACTAGTACAGGGTAACGTCTCCCGTGTACAGCTCTATAACTAGTACAGGGTAACTGTCTCCCGGTGTACTCTGATAACTAGTACAGGGTAACTGTCTCCCGTGTACAGTCTGTATAACTAGTACAGGGTAACTGTCTCCCGTGTCAGCCTCTATAACTAGTACAGGGTAACTGTCTCCCGTGTACAGTCTGTATAACTAGTACAGGGTAACTGTCTCCCGTGTACAGTCTGTATAACTAGTACAGGGTAACGGTCTCCCGTGTACAGTCTGTATAACTAGTACAGAGTAACTGCTCCGTGTACAGCCTCTATAAATAGTACAGGGTAACTGGTCTCCCGTGTACAGTCTGTATAACTAGTACAGGGTAACTGTCTCCCGTGTACAGTCTGTATAACTAGTACAGGCGTCCTAACTGTATACCAGTGGTACGTCTGGTAAGCATAGTACAGGGTAACGGTCTCCCGTGTACAGTCTGTATAACTAGTACAGGGTAACTGTCTCCCGTGTACAGTCTGTATAACTAGTACAGGGTAACGGTCTCCCGTGTACAGTCTGTTTTAACTAGTACGGGTAACGGTCTCCCGTGTACAGTCTTAAACTAGTACAGGGTAACTGTCTCCCGTGTACAGCCTCCATCACTAGTACGGGTAACGGTCTCCCGTGTACAGTCTGTATAACTAGTACAGGGTAACGGTCTCCCGTGTACAGTCTGTCTAACTAGTACGGGCTAACGGTCTCCCGTGTACAGCCTCTATTACTAGTACAGGGTAACGGTCTCCCGTGTACAGCCTCCATCACTAGTACAGGGTAACTGTCTCCCGTGTACAGCTCTATAACTAGTACGGGTAACGGTCTCCCGTGTACAGCTCTGTATACTAGTACAGGGTAACTGTCTCCGTGTACGGCCTCTATAACTAGTACAGGGTAACTGTCTCCAGTGTACAGTCTGTATAACTAGTACAGGGTAACTGTCTCCCGTGTACGCTCTGTTAACTAGTACAGGGTAACTGTCTCCCGTGTACAGTCTATAACTAGTACAGGGTAACTGTCTCCCGTGTACAGCTGTATAACTAGTACAGGGTAACTGTCTCCCGTGTACAGTCTTATAACTAGTACAGGGTAACTGTCTCCCGTGTACAGTCTGTATAACTAGTACAGGGAACTGTCTCCCGTGTACAGTCGTATAACTAGTACAGGGTAACTGTCTCCCGTGTACGTCTGTATAACTAGTACAGGGTAACTGGGCTCCCGTGTACAGCCTCTATAACTAGTACAGGGTAACTGTCTCCCGTGTACAGTCTGTATAACTAGTACAGGGTAACTGTCTCCCGTGTACAGTCTTATAACTAGTACAGGGTAACGTCTCCGTGTACACCTCATAACTAGTACAGGGTAACTGTCTCCCGTGTACAGCCTCTATAACTAGTACAGGGTAACTGTCTCCCGTGTCAGCCTCTATAACTAGTACAGGTAACGTCTCCCGTGTACAGCTCTATAACTAGTACAGGGTAACTGTCTCCCGTGTCAGCCTCTATAACTAGTACAGGTAACTGTCTCCGTGTACGTCTGTATAACTAGTACAGGGTAACTGTCTCCCGTGTACAGTCTGTATAACTAGTACAGGGTAACTGTCTCCCGTGTACAGCCTCTATAACTAGTACAGGGTAACTGTCTCCCGTGTACAGTCTGTATAACTAGTACAGGTAACTGTCTCCCGTGTACAGTCTTATAACTAGTACAGGGTAACTGTCTCCCGTGTACAGCTCTATAACTAGTACAGGGTAACTGTCTCCCGTGTACGTCTTAAACTAGTACAGGGTAACTGTCTCCCGTGTACAGTCTGTATAACTAGTACAGGGTAACTGTCTCCGTGTTTTTTTTTTTTTTTTTTTTTTTTTTTTTTTTTTTTTTTTTTTTTTTTTTTTTTTTTTTTTTTTTTTTTTTTTTTTTTTTTTTTTTTTTTTTTTTTTTTTTTTTTTTTTTTTTTTTTTTTTTTCCCCCCCCCCCCCCCCCCCCCCCCCCCCCCCCCCCCCCCCCCCCCCCCCCCCCCCCCCCCCCCCCCCCCCCCCCCCCCCCCCCCCCCCCCCCCCCCCCCCCTGTACAGTCTGTATAACTAGTACAGGGTAACTGTCTCCCGTGTACAGTCTGTATACTAGTACAGGGTAACGGTCTCCCGTGTACAGTCTGTCTAACTAGTACAGGGCTAACTGTCCCGTGTACAGTCTCTATAACTAGTACAGGGTAACGGTCTCCCGTGTACAGCCTCCATCACTAGTACGGGTAACGGTTCTCCCGTGTACAGTCTTATAACTAGTACAGGGTAACGGTCTCCCGTGTACAGTCTGTCTAACTAGTACGGCTAACGGTCTCCCGTGTACAGCCTCCATTACTAGTACAGGGTAACGGTCTCCCGTGTACAGCCTCCATCACTAGTACAGGGTAACTGTCTCCCGTGTACAGTCTGTTAACTAGTACAGGGTAACTGTCTCCGTGTACAGCCTCTATAACTAGTACAGGGTAACTGTCTCCGTGTACAGTCTGCTATAACTAGTACAGGGTAACTGTCTCCCGTGTCAGTCTCTATAACTAGTACAGGGTAACTGTCTCCCGTGTACAGTCTGTATAACTAGTACAGGGTAACTGTCTCCGTGTACAGTCTGTATAACTAGTACAGGGTAACTGTCTCCCGTGTCAGTCTGTATAACTAGTACAGGGTAACGGTCTCCCGTGTACAGTCTCTATAACTAGTACAGGGTAACGTCTCCCGTGTACAGTCTGTATAACTAGTACAGGGTAACTGTCTCCCGTGTACAGTCTGTATAACTAGTACAGGGTAACGGTCTCCCGTGTACAGCCTCTATAACTAGTACAGGGTAACTGTCTCCCGTGTACAGTCTGTATAACTAGTACAGGGTAACTGTCTCCCGTGTACAGTCTGTATAACTAGTACAGGGTAACGGTCTCCCATGTACAGCCTCTATAACTAGTACAGGGTAACTGTCTCCCGTGTACAGCCTCTATAACTAGTACAGGGTAACTGTCTCCCGTGTACAGTCTGTATAACTAGTACAGGGTAACTGTCTCCCGTGTCCAGCCTCTATAACTAGTACAGGGTAACTGTCTCCCGTGTACAGTCTGTATAACTAGTACAGGGTAACTGTCTCCCGTGTACAGTCTGTATAACTAGTACAGGGTAACTGTCTCCCGTGTACAGCCTCTATAACTAGTACAGGGTAACTGTCTCCCGTGTACAGTCTGTATAACTAGTACAGGGTAACTGTCTCCCGTGTCCAGCCTCCATCACTAGTACAGGGTAACGGTCTCCCGTGTACAGTCTGTATAACCAGTACAGGGTAACTGTCTCCCGTGTACAGTCTGTATAACTAGTACGGGCTAACGGTCTCCCGTGTACAGCCTCCATCACTAGTACAGGGTAACGGTCTCCCGTGTACAGCCTCTATAAATAGTACGGGGTAACGGTCTCCCGTGTACAGCCTCTATAACTATAAAATATAAATGCAGGAGAAAGGAAGAGTCATTAGTGACCAAACAAGTCAAATATATAAAGGTAAATATTTATTACACAAATCAGTAAAAAAGAAGGTATCACAAAATAACATATGTATACAAACAATGAAAACACATACAAAAGTGTGCACATACAGGGAAGTATATCTCAAAGAGCGGTATAACAAAGTAACAAATGGCGAGGATAAAGGTAACTAAGTAATGGCACTCTATAAATAGTAGCAATATCCCCATATAGTGGGAGTGAGATGCCCATAACAATAATCATACGCCACAATAAATCACCAAGCATGTTTCTCAAACATGGCCAGCGTGTGAAGGCAATAGTATAGATGGTTTAGGGCGCCAGATAGGTAGAGAGCAGTAATGGGAGACAGTATGGCGGCGCATGCGTCGTTTAAAACCCGGGAGCTCTCAGCGGCGAAAGCGTCATGCACCCAGACATGCGCAAAGGCACAAGGCCCAAGCACCGCCCGCATGCAAGAGAGACGCCCCCACCGCAGAGAAACAACCCAGGTGAAACGGGGCATGCGCGCACTAGTCTCCCATAGTGATTTGTAATGGACTGACAACAGTTGTACAGGACGAGGATTGAAGCATACATAGCAAACCAAATGTAATTACAATAAAACGTCAAGAATATAACAACATATATCCATAGGAAAACGTTTACAATTTTTATATATTCCATCAGTAAATTCAGTTCTTCATATCCAGGCAGGAGTCAAGGTAAAGAGTCCCAAAATGTACGAAATAGAGAGATAAATATAAACTGTGGAAAAATAAAAAATTAAAAACACAGATTAAAAGGCGAGAAAGCATCAGAAGGGAACCAGGGAGGGGAAAAATTCAAAGGGAAAAATTTCAGAGGAAAAGAGTTATTATCATATCAACAGAAAATCAACAAAAGCATCTACAAAAAAGAGGCAAAGTTTAGAGATTCGTTAAGGCCATTTGGAACCATTGTATTGAGCTGAACGATCCAGTGAGCCTCCATTTGGGCTAAGATTTTTTTATAATCGCCGCCCCTAATTCCAAGGTGCAAAATGTCAATTCCACGAACCTTAAAAGATGTGGCATCACAGTTGTGATGGTGTTTGAAGTGTCGTGGAATAGTCTTTAAATCAGAGGCGTCGGAAATGGTCCTTGCTGCGCCAATGTCCCTAACGTGCTCCCTGATGCGTATCCTCAATTCTCTGGTGGTCAGGCCAACGTATATCCTGGGACAATCGCACGTGGCGTAATAGATAACATTTGAACTACCACAGGATATACGTTGGCGAATATGAAATGTTTTATCGCCACCAGAGGAGGAAAAATCCAGGGCACGTAGGGCATTGGCGCATGCAAGGCAATGTCCGCAAGGAAAGAAACCAACTGTGGGACCACGAGAGCCAAAGATATTTTTGGAAGGTGCAACGTAGTGGCTGCGAACAAGAGTATCACGTAGATTTCTTGACCGTCTAGAGGTCATGGAGGGGGAGCTGCCCAGAGAGCGAGACAGGGCAGGCTCAGTTTTCAGGACATTCCAGTGTCTCATTAAAATATTTCGAATAGCGAACCATTCATGGTTAAACGTTGTGATAAATCTAACAGGTCCCTCCCCATCGACTTGTCTATCCACACGAGCGGTATCAAGCAGACAGCTGCGTGGGGTCCTCCGTGCCCGGTCATATCCCTTTTTGATGCTACGATTACTGTAACCACGTGCTCTAAAGCGGTTGCCAAGATCTCTGGCTTGGACCTCGAAGGCATCATTGGTAGAGCATACTCGTCTCATTCGAAGAAACTGTCCGACCGGGACGGCCCTAATGGTGGCTGGGTGATGAGCTGACTTTGCATGGATCAATGCATTCACGGAGGTGGGCTTCCTGAATACATCCGTCCGGAACCGACGACTAGCGTCGACTTCCAGAGAGACGTCCAGGAAGTCCACCTTCTCGCGGCTATATTTATAAGTCAAATGGATATTAAGAGAGTTCTGGTTCAGCTCCACCATAAAATCCTCGAGCTGCTGCACCGTCCCATCCCACAACATCAGAATATCATCAATATATCTAAACCAGTACAGCACATGGGAGGCGGCCTGCGCGCCCCCATCACCGAACACCGATCTCTCCCAGGAACCCAGGAAGAGATTGGCGTAGGCGGGCGCACAGGCCGCGCCCATGGCAGTACCACGCCTCTGCAAGTAAAAGGCGTCTTTAAAGACAAAGAAGTTGTGGGTAAGGACATAGTGGAGCAGCTCGAGGATTAACTCACACATGGGGCCGTCCAGGTCGGAGGACTCCAAGAAAAGACGAGCAGCTGTCATACCATGGGAATGGTCGATGCATGTATATAAGGACTCCATCACCAAAATGATGGATTCGTCCACAAGGATGCCATCGACACGTGCCAGGACGTCCTTAGTGTCGCGAACATAAGATGGTAGTGTTTCCACAATGGGCTTCAGATAAAAATCGATGAATTTACAAACCATGTCGCATGGGCCACCAATGCCTGACACTATAGGACGTCCTGGCGGGTCAAGGGCATCCTTGTGGATTTTAGGGAGTAGGTAAAAGGTAGGGGTCTTAGGGCATTTCACCAATAGACCCTCGTAAACTTTTTTAGGTATAACATTAGATTCATATGCACCACTCAGAATATCCTGGAGTTCCAAAGAGAAGGAAGAAAGTGGGCTATTCGCCAATCTGGTGTATGTATCAGTATCCCTGAGTTGGCGGAAGGCCTCTCGCTCGTACTTATCACATGGCCAGATCACGATGTTCCCCCCTTTGTCAGCTGGTTTGAAAACCACGTCAGACAAGGATTGTAATTGTGATAGTGCCTGACGTTGTGCATGTGTTAAATTGTCAAATCTACGTCTTGTAGAGAGACTTTTAAGATCTTCTGTTACTAGTTTCGTGAATACATCTATCGCTGGGCACAGTGACAAAGGGGGGAACCTCACTGATCTGGGCAATAGTGAGGTAGGAAACCTACTTGTGCTTGGAGTAGATTGTTCCTCCAGCAGTTCCTCAAGATTACGTAAAGCTTCCCTCTCGTTGTCACTCCAAGGTTCCGACTGGTGTCCACGACTATGTAGTTTCTTTAATAGAAGTTTACGAGAGAATAGGTGGAGATCCTTTAAAACTGTGAAAAAATCAAATGCATTAGTTGGTGAAAAAGTGAGACCCCTACCTAGAACCTCCATTTGTGTGGTAGACAAGACATGATTGGACAGGTTCACTACCTGTAGCCCGCTCTGTGACGCAGACTGGGCGACCCCCCCTCCACTATTCTTAGTCTTCACAGTCTGACGTGTCGTCATCTTACTTCCGGCAGCCAGCACGTTGCCCTTGTCATTAGTATAAGATTTTTTCATAGTGAGATCTTCATTTATAGAGATGTTAGATCGCATGGAGGAAGATCTTGACCTTGAATAAGATGTTTTTCTATTTCTAGGGCGTGATCTATCATTCGGATTCCGCCATCTATAGACCTTCGAAAGCAGTTTATCTTCAGTATCACGTTTAAATTTCCTTGATTTTGTAGATTGGATCTCCAAGGCCCATTTTTGGAGATCTGCATCCATGGAATCATTAAGTTTTTTTAAATTTTCACTAGTCAATTCTCGTTGTAATTTAGTTTGAACAGAGTCAATCTCGGATTCAAGTGTTTCCAATGTATGTTGGTTCATTTCTTTTAGTAATTTCATGAACCCAATGGAGCATGTGTTGGTCAGCTCCTCCCAGCGGCTCTTAATAGAGTCATCCTGGATGGGGACTGAAGGAAACACTTGAACCCTGAGACCTCTAGGAATTAAATTGTTGCATATATATTTATCCAGGAACTCGTGGTTCCACCACACTTTGGTGCGTTTCCTAAGCAAATCTTTAAACAAAAAAATTGCCTCTTGTAGTTCCCTTTGAGACCCCTCGCTGGTTCCCTCTGCACCGTCCTGCAGTGTATCATTGATTTGAGCACGCCAAGTGGCATCTTTAGCTCGGAAATCCATAGGGGAGCTGAGGAGAGCTGTGAAAAACACAGAAATAATCAGTATAATAACAAACAGCCGCATAAGTATAACAAGGGAAATGTGGGCCACACAGAACATGGGTGAGGCCAACAAGTCACTACTCATATATGAACATATAAATGCAGGAGAAAGGAAGAGTCATTAGTGACCAAACAAGTCAAATATATAAAGGTAAATATTTATTACACAAATCAGTAAAAAAGAAGGTATCACAAAATAACATATGTATACAAACAATGAAAACACATACAAAACGTGTGCACATACAGGGAAGTATATCTCAAAGAGCGGTATAACAAAGTAACAAATGGCGAGGATAAAGGTAACTAAGTAATGGCACTCTATAAATAGTAGCAATATCCCCATATAGTGGGAGTGAGATGCCCATAACAATAATCATACGCCACAATAAATCACCAAGCATGTTTCTCAAACATGGCCAGCGTGTGAAGGCAATAGTATAGATGGTTTAGGGCGCCAGATAGGTAGAGAGCAGTGCTAACCACAAGGGTTAAGGTAGCGCACGCTATACCAGGTAGAGAGGCGCTGCAGTACAGAATCAGAAAGACCGCTGCCATATCTGAGGGAGAGACATGCTTACCAAAAGGGTATGGTGACCGCAGGAGATAACACCCTGTAAGGCGATACTGCCCCAACGCACGTTTCGTGGCTATCTGCCACTTTTTCAAGGGGATAGTAACGTACTGTGCACAGGACCTTCTTATACCTAGTACTTCCTGATCACATGGTTAGCGTCCACCAATGGGAGACAGTATGGCGGCGCATGCGTCGTTTAAAACCCGGGAGCTCTCAGCGGCGAAAGCGTCATGCACCCAGACATGCGCAAAGGCACAAGGCCCAAGCACCGCCCGCATGCAAGAGAGATGCCCCCACCGCAGAGAAACAACCCAGGTGAAACGGGGCATGCGCGCACTAGTCTCCCATAGTGATTTGTAATGGACTGACAACAGTTGTACAGGACGAGGATTGAAGCATACATAGCAAACCAAATGTAATTACAATAAAACGTCAAGAATATAACAACATATATCCATAGGAAAACGTTTGCAATTTTTATATATTCCATCAGTAAATTCAGTTCTTCATATCCAGGCAGGAGTCAAGGTAAAGAGTCCCAAAATGTACGAAATAGAGAGATAAATATAAACTGTGGAAAAATAAAAAATTAAAAACACAGATTAAAAGGCGAGAAAGCATCAGAAGGGAACCAGGGAGGGGAAAAATTCAAAGGGAAAATTTTTTTTGCGATTGTCCCAGGATATACGTTGGCCTGACCACCAGAGAATTGAGGATACGCATCAGGGAGCACATTAGGGACATTGGCGCAGCAAGGACCATTTCCGACGCCTCTGATTTAAAGACTATTCCACGACACTTCAAACACCATCACAACTGTGATGCCACATCTTTTAAGGTTCGTGGAATTGACATTTTGCACCTTGGAATTAGGGGCGGCGATTATAAAAAAAATCTTAGCCCAAATGGAGGCTCGCTGGATCGTTCAGCTCAATACAATGGTTCCAAATGGCCTTAACGAATCTCTAAACTTTGCCTCTTTTTTGTAGATGCTTTTGTTGATTTTCTGTTGATATGATAACTCTTTTCCTCTGAAATTTTTCCCTTTGAATTTTTCCCCTCCCTGGTTCCCTTCTGATGCTTTCTCGCCTTTTAATCTGTGTTTTTAATTTTTTATTTTTCCACAGTTTATATTTATCTCTCTATTTCGTACATTTTGGGACTCTTTACCTTGACTCCTGCCTGGATATGAAGAACTGAATTTACTGATGGAATATATAAAAATTGCAAACGTTTTCCTATGGATATATGTTGTTATATTCTTGACGTTTTATTGTAATTACATTTGGTTTGCTATGTATGCTTCAATCCTCGTCCTGTACAACTGTTGTCAGTCCATTACAAATCACTATGGGAGACTAGTGCGCGCATGCCCCGTTTCACCTGGGTTGTTTCTCTGCGGTGGGGGAGTCTCTCTTGCATGCGGGCGGTGCTTGGGCCTTGTGCCTTTGCGCATGTCTGGGTGCATGACGCTTTCGCCGCTGAGAGCTCCCGGGTTTTAAACGACGCATGCGCCGCCATACTGTCTCCCATTGGTGGACGCTAACCATGTGATCAGGAAGTACTAGGTATAAGAAGGTCCTGTGCACAGTACGTTACTATCCCCTTGAAAAAGTGGCAGATAGCCACGAAACGTGCGTTGGGGCAGTATCGCCTTACAGGGTGTTATCTCCTGCGGTCACCATACCCTTTTGGTAAGCATGTCTCTCCCTCAGATATGGCAGCGGTCTTTCTGATTCTGTACTGCAGCGCCTCTCTACCTGGTATAGCGTGCGCTACCTTAACCCTTGTGGTTAGCACTGCTCTCTACCTATCTGGCGCCCTAAACCATCTATACTATTGCCTTCACACGCTGGCCATGTTTGAGAAACATGCTTGGTGATTTATTGTGGCGTATGATTATTGTTATGGGCATCTCACTCCCACTATATGGGGATATTGCTACTATTTATAGAGTGCCATTACTTAGTTACCTTTATCCTCGCCATTTGTTACTTTGTTATACCGCTCTTTGAGATATACTTCCCTGTATGTGCACACGTTTTGTGTGTTTTCATTGTTTGTATACATATGTTATTTTGTGATACCTTCTTTTTTACTGATTTGTGTAATAAATATTTACCTTTATATATTTGACTTGTTTGGTCACTAATGACTCTTCCTTTCTACTGCATTTATATGTTCATATATGAGTAGTGACTTGTTGGCCTCACCCATGTTCTGTGTGGCCCACATTTCCCTTGTTATACTTATGCGGCTGTTTGTTATTATAGCCTCTATAACTAGTACAGGGTAACTGTCTCCCGTGTACAGCCTCTATAACTAGTACAGGGTAACGGTCTCCCGTGTACAGCCTCCATCACTAGTACAGGGTAACGGTCTCCCGTGTACAGCCTCTATAAATAGTACGGGGTAACGGTCTCTCCGTGTACAGCCTCTATAACTAGTACAGGGTAACTGTCTCCCGTGTACAGCCTCCATCACTAGTACAGGGTAACGGTCTCCCGTGTACAGTCTCTATAACTAGTACGGGGTAACGGTCTCCCGTGTACAGCCTCCATCACTAGTACGGGGTAACGGTCTCAAGTGTACAGCCTCTATAACTAGTACAGGGTAACTGTCTCCCGTGTACAGCCTCTATAACTAGTACAGGGTAACGGTCTCCCGTGTACAGCCTCTATAACTAGTACAGGGTAACTGTCTCCCGTGTACAGTCTGTCTAACTAGTACAGGGTAACTGTCTCTCGTGTACAGTCTGTATAACTAGTACGGGGTAACTGTCTCCCGTGTACAGCCTCTATAACTAGTACAGGGTAACTGTATCCCGTGTACGACCCCCCCTCCAATCACTAGTACAGGGTAACTGTCTCCCGTGTACAGCCTCTATAACTAGTACAGGGTAACTGTCTCCCGTGTACAGCCTCTATAACTAGTACAGGGTAACGGTCTCCCATGTACAGCCTGTATAACTAGTACGGGGTAACAGTCTCCCGTGTACAGTCTGTATAACTAGTACGGGGTAACAGTCTCCCGTGTACAGCCTCTATAACTAGTACAGGGTAACGGTCTCCCGTGTACAGCCTCTATAACTAGTACAGGGTAACGGTCTCCCGTGTACAGCCTCTATAACTAGTACAGGATAACTGTCTCCCGTGTACAGCCTCTATAACTAGTACGGGGTAACTGTCTCCCGTGTACGGCCTCCATAACTAGTAAAGGGTAACAGTCTCCCTTGTACAGCCTGTATAACTAGTACGGAGTAACTGTCTCCCGTGTACAGTCTCTATAACTAGTACGGGGTAACAGTCTCCCGTGTACAGCCTCAATAACTAGTACAGGGTAACGGTCTCCCGTGTACAGCCTCCATCACTAGTACAGGGTAACTGTCTCCCGTGTACAGCCTCTATCACTAGCACAGGGTAACTGTCTCCCGTGTACAGCCTCCATCACTAGTACAGGGTAACGGTCTCCCGTGTACAGCCTCCATCACTAGTACGGGGTAACGGTCTCCCGTGTCCAGCCTCCATCACTAGCACAGGATAACGGTCTCCCGTGTACAGTCTGTATAACCAGTATGGGGCAACGGTCTCCCGTGTACAGCCTCCATCATTAGTACAGGGTAACGGTCTCCCCTGTACAGCCTCCATCACTAGTACAGGGTAACTGTCTCTCGTGTACGGCCTCTATAACTAGTACGGGGTAACGGTCTCCCGTGTCCAGCCTCCATCACTAGTACAGGGTAACTGTCTCTCGTGTACGGCCTCTATAACTAGTACGGGGTAACGGTCTCCCGTGTCCAGCCTCCATCACTAGTACAGGGTAACTGTCTCTCGTGTACGGCCTCTATAACTAGTACGGGGTAACGGTCTCCAGTGTCCAGCCTCCATCACTAGCACAGGATAACGGTCTCCCGTGTACAGTCTGTATAACCAGTATGGGGCAACGGTCTCCCGTGTACAGCCTCCATCATTAGTACAGGGTAACGGTCTCCCCTGTACAGCCTCCATCACTAGCACAGGATAACTTCCCGTGTACAGTCTGTATAACCAGTACGGGGCAACGGTCTCCCGTGTCCAGCCTCCATCACTAGTACAGGGGAGTGGCTCCCCTGTGTACAACCTCCGCACTGCAGCGCGCCTCGGGCATGGTTTCCCGCTGTCTCACACCTATAACACCGGGTAAACATCAAATAACCCTGACCATAGCGGCCTCCACTAGGGCGAAGGACAGGCAAGGAAACACGCATGCGCTCTAGTCTTATCTTTCCTTGTCCCGCCCTCTTTATTCTGTGCGGATGCCATGGTTACTGTCTGGGGCCTAGCTCACTGTACGCAGTAAGTGGGGCAGCTCATGGCGGCGCGGTGCGGAGAGGTGGTGACGCTGCAGCTCGGACATTATGCGAACTGTGTGGGGGCGCACTGGTGGAACCTGCAGGTGAGGAAGGGGCGTGCGATACCTGGGGGAAGGGGATGTGTGATACTTGGGGGGAAGGAGAGGGGGCGTGTGATACCTGGGGGGAAGGGAGAAGGGGCGTGTGATACCTGGGGGGAAGGGAGAGGGGGCGTGTGATACCTGGGGGGAAGAGGGGGAAGGGCGTGCGATACCTGGGGGGAGGGGATGTGTGATACTTGGGGGGGAAGGAGAGGGGGCGTGTGATACCTGGGGGGAAGAGGGGGAGGGGGCGTGTGATACCTGGGGGGGAGGGGATGTGTGATACTTGGGGGGAAAGAGGGGGCGTGTGATACCTGGGGGGAAGGGAGAGGGGGCGTGTGATACCTGGGGGGAAGGGAGAGGGGCGTGTGATACCTGGGGGGGAAGAAGAGCGGGCGTGTGATACCTGGGGAAGGAGAGGGGGCATGTGATACCTGGAGGGGGAAGGAGAGGATGTGTGATCCCTGGGGGGAAGGAGTGGGGGCGTGTGATACCTGAGAGGGGGAAGGGAGGGGACGTGTGATGCCTAGGGGGGGAGAGGGGACGTGTGATACCTGGGGGGGGGAGGAGAGGGGACGTGTGATACCTGGGGGGGGGAGGAGAGAGGGCGTGCGATACCTGGGGGGGAAGGAGAGGGGGTATGCGATATCTGGTGGAGGATGGAAGGGGGCGTGCGATACCTGGGGGGGAAGGAGAGGGAGCGTGTGATACCTGGGGGGGAAGGAGAGGGGATGTGTGATACCTGTGGGGCGAGGGAGATGGGGGTGTTCGATACCTGTTGGGGGAGAGAGAGGGGATGTGCGATGCCTGGCGGAGTACAGTACCTGGGGGAAGGGGGAATGCGATATCTGGGGGGGAGGGAGGAATTCGATACCTGAAGGGGAGTGCGATATCTGGAATGGAGGGAGGGGGTGTGCGATACCTGAGGGAGAGGGAGGGGCTGTGCCATACCTTGAGGGAAGGGGGAATGCGATATCTGGGGATGTGAGAGGGGGCGTGCGATACCTGGTGGGGGAGGGAGAGGGGGCGTGTGATACCTGGGGGGCGAGGGAGAGGGGGTGTGCGATACCTAGTGGGAGAGTGGGCGTGTGATACCTGGGGGGGAAGGAGAGGGGATGTGTGATTCCTGGGGAGGAGGGGGAGTGCGATACCTTGAGGGGGAATGCGATACCTGGGGGTAGGTGGAGTGCGATACCTGAGGTGGAGTGGGAGTGCAATATCTGGGGAAGGAGGAGTGCGATACCTGGAGGAGGGGGTGTGCGATAATGGGAGAGGGGGAGTGCGTACCTGGGGGGGAGGGGGAGTGCGATACCTGGAGGAGGGGTGTGCGATAATGGGAGAGGGGGTGTGCGTACCTGAGGGGGAGTGCGATACCTGGAGGAGGGGGTGTGCGATAATAGGAGAAGGGGTGTGCGATACCTGGGGGGGAGTGCTTTAACCAGGGGAGGAGGGGGAGTGCAATACCTGGGAGGGAGAGATAGCGTGCGATACCTGGGGAAGGGGGAGGAGGTGTCCGATACCTGGGGGTGAGGGGGAGTGTGATACCTGGGGGGGAGGGGGAGTGCGATACCTGGAGGGAGGGGTTGTGCGATACCTGAGGGGAGGGGGCGTGCGATACCTTTGGATGAGGGGTCCGATGCCTGGGGGGGAGGGGGAGTGCGATACCTGGGGGTTGAGAGGGGTTGCGATTCGTGGGGGAGGGGGGTGTG
This sequence comes from Oophaga sylvatica, assembly GCA_033576555.1. Taxonomy (NCBI): domain Eukaryota; kingdom Metazoa; phylum Chordata; class Amphibia; order Anura; family Dendrobatidae; genus Oophaga; species Oophaga sylvatica. The sequence continues at coordinate 49,394 of JARQOD010004640.1, forward strand.
CAATAGATGAGGGAGGGGGCATTTGATACCTGGGAGTAAAAGGGCATGCGATACCTGGGGGGAGGGAGAAGAGGCGTGTGATACCTCGGGGTAAGAGGGCTTGCGATACCTTGGCGAGAGGGAGAAGAGGCGTGCGATACCTAGGGGAGGGGGTGTGCGATACCTGGGGGAGAGGGAAGGTGAGTGCGATACCTGGGGGAGGGGGCGTGCAATAGCGGGTAGGTGGCGTGCGATACTTGGAGTAGAGGGAGGGGGTGTGCGATACCTAAGGGAGGGGGTGTGCAATACGAGGTGGAGGTGGCGTGTGATAACTGAGGGAGGGGGCGTGCGATACCTGAGGGAGGTGGCGTGCGATACCTGAGGGAGGGGATGTGCGATACTTGGGGGTGAGTGAGGGGGGCGTGCGATACCTGCTGGGGAAGGGGGAGTGCGATACCTGGGGGGAGGGAGAGTGCGAAACCTGGGGGAATGGCGTAAGATACCAAGGGGGAGGGGATGTTCGATACGTGGAGGGGGCGTACAATATGTGGGGGAGGAGACGTGCGATACCTGAGGGAGGGGGAGGGAGCGTGCGATAACTGGGGGCGGATGCGTGCAAAATTAGGGTGAAGGGGTGGGGGAATGCGATACCTGGGGTAGTGGGGGGGGTCGCGCGATAGCGGGGGAGGGGGTGGCGGCATGAGATAACGGGAGGGGGTGGGAGCATGCCATACCTGGGTGTGGAGTGTCACTTGGGTGGCTGTGAAGAAATAATGTGTAGTGGGTGTAACCGCGGTGATGTGTAGTTGGTTGGGGGCACTGTTTGCGAGACACTTTGGTGATGTACAGTTGGTGGTTGGCACTTGTTGCGGGGCACTCATGATGTGCAGTTGGTGGTCTGCACTGGTTGCGGGGCACTGGTGATGTGTGATTGGTGAGCGGCACTGGTTGCTGGGCACTGTGGTGATATGTGGTTTGTGGGCAGCACTGGTGGCGGGGCACCGCAGTGATGTGTGGTTGGTGAGTGGCACTAATCACGGGGCTTGTCACCGTATAGCAATACATGTGAGCTGTATCAGGTTGGTGGGGTATCGGGATGATCTAGGGGCGGCGCCTCATGTTGCCATGTTCTGTTGCAGGAGGCGGAGCTCTCCCAGGGGTCTGAGCTCTGCAGTGATGTCCTCTTCCGGCGCGGAGCTGAGACTTACACACCGCGACTCATTAGTCTGGATCTGAAAGGTGAGACCCACAGTCGTCACTAACGATGGAAGGGAAGGCAACATCCGCTGTCCAGGGGCGGCCGTCCCAGGGGTCCTGAGTACCGGGCATACATGTTGTAAGCGGGGAGGTGCAACTGCATCATCCCTCTCATTGGCTACGCAATCACAACTGCAGCCTCCTCCTCTAATTACCGCCTGGAGAGAAACGGGGTCAGTGGGTGCTCCTGTCCGCTGGCCTGGCTGCGTTTAGAAAGACTGCATGGACCAGGGCTCATACCACTGAAGACTGAACGCCCGCTTTATCTCCCCGTGGGCAACATACTACACAGACAACGCAGGGTTAGGGTAAAACAGTGTGGCAATACTTTATTGAACCACAACACCCAAACGGAACAATCCAAGCAATTACCCCCAACATGGTGCACATTACAGGGCCTAACCCTTCTGCTGACTATCCTGGATAACGGTAGATGTTACGTCAGAGCTCCCAGGGTCGATATTCCACCTGTGATATACACACAGAGAAGAGATATTGACAAGCGTAGGGAGATGACCGAGAACAGTCCATGGAGTCCGTAGAAGGTCCAAAGCCAGTTGACACAACGTCACAGCTCCCAGGGTCGCTATTCCACCTGTGACATACACACAGAGAAGAGATAACGACAAGCGTAGGGAGGTGACAGCCCATACTGTCCATACAAGGTCCAAAGCCAGTTGACACGAGAGTCACCACCTGGCTTAGGCCTCTTTCACACATCCGTTGTGCGCCTGACGGCGCCCTCCGGCCTTTGTTTGTCCAACCGCATCCGGCAAAATGTAATGCCGGATGCGTTTTTTTTTTGCATTGACTTTCATTGCCGCCGGATGGCGCCTGATGTCAGTGCGTTGTATCCATTTTTGTCCGGATCCGGCGGAAATGTACATTCCGGCGGCGGACAAAACGGAGCATGTAACGGTTTTTTTTTTAAGAATTCAATGGAACCGGATCAGACTTTTGTGCAATCCGGCAAAAGTCTGATCCGGTTCTGGAAATCGAGGTCTACTATCCAGCAAAAAAACCGGATCCGTTGCATCAGTTTTTTTGTTTCAGCGCCGGATCTGTCCCTTCAGGCATAGGACGGATCATGCCTGATACAAAAAGACGGATGTGTGAAAGAGGCCTTATCCGACCATCTCCATAGAACCAGGCAACCAGCAGTTCCCAAAACCTGACTTTCTCCAAACATATCCATGGTTCAGAGATGGTCACTGGATCAGATCTGTGTCCTTCCAACCGGAGCCGACGACCCCTAGGTTGATTCCCATGGAATCATAGATCCGTGTCACTCGTGATGGTGCCATGATGATTTGGCTGCAGCCCTGTCTCTTGTCCGTTGAGTCTTGTGCAGAATGGCCAACTGGTAGCTCTGTGTGATATGAGATCAGATCTGCGCTCTCTGTCTCTTTTATACCCGAGGCAGGTGATCTAGTTTTAGATTTACCCAGTGTGCCTCAGTTCATCCTCACAGCCCTTCCCGATCTACCTTCGAAGTCAACAAACTGGTTATAGAATACAATACACAATTAGCATATCAGCTCACAATAAACACACACTATGTACAAGTCACTATTACAGACTTACACAGTATGTTAAATAGTATATCAGCTTGCAAGAGTGTCTTCTTGACCCACCAGACATAAACACTTAAATCCACAAGCCAATATACAGATAAAAAGTCAATTCTTCTTGGTTTACAAAAACATGGTTGTCTGGGAAATTAAGATTCAATCTGGTTTCTTCACACTGTCCTCCTGCAGCTGCCTCCCCTTCCTCCCCGTTTATTTACTATATTACTGAAGGTTAATGTTTGGGGAGTGCTGCCAGCACACACCGGGTCCGGCAGTGACCCCCTTTAGCTGGCGGGGACGCCTTGTTCCTCAAGTGGAGGCTTGTATTGGGGCTGATAATCTCATCTTCTGTGTTGTAGGGAGCATTCGCTCGCTGAGGGAAGAAGGCTACTCCGATGAGGCCAGCGGCACAAGGCACTGTGTGCCAGCCTGGTGAGACTCTGCCACCACACTGCCGGATCTGGGGCAGGTAGCAGTGTAACAGTAGATGCTTGAGAAGCCGCAGCCTGCTCCTCCTGCGCAGACCTCTCCCCACCCCCCCATTCATCCCTAACTCATCCTGCGCGGAGATTCCTCCGTCCCTTCTGTCCCCGGCTCCTCCTGCGCAGACTCCTCCGTCCTGTATGTCCCCGGCTCCTCCTGCGCAGACTTTTCCGTTTCCTCTGTCCCCTGCTCCTCCTGCGCAGACTTCTCCGTCCTCTCTGTCCCCTGCTCCTCCTGCGCAGACTTCTTTCTCCCTTCTGTATCTAGCTTCTCCTGCACAGACCTCTCCGTCCCCTGCTCCTCCTCCGCAGATTTTCCCGTCTCCTCTGTCCCCTGCTCCTCCTGAGCAGACTTCTCCCTCCACTCTGTCCCCACCTTTCCTGCGCAGACTCCTCTGTCCCCGGCTCCTCCTGCACAGACCTTTCCCTCCTCCCTCCCCTCTGTCCCCGGCTTCTGCACAGACCTCTTCATCTCTTCTGTCCCCCGCTCCTTCTGGGGACACTTCTCTCTTCCCTGTTCCCTGCTCCTCTTGCGTACAGTTCTCTCTCCCCTGCTCCTCTTGCGCACACTTCTCTCTCCCCTCTGTTCCCTGCTTCTCCTGCGCAGACCTCTCCCTCCCCTCTGTCCCCTGTGCACACTTCTCCCTCTCCTGCGCAGACCTCTCCCTCCCCTCTGTCCCCTGCGCACACTTCTCCCTCCCCTCTGTCCCCTGCTCCTCCTGCGCAGACTTCTCCCTTCCCTCTGTCCCCGGATCTTCCTGCGCAGACCTTTCCCTCCCTTC
>JARQOD010004641.1:0-53462 GCA_033576555.1 Oophaga sylvatica
GGTTGCCGGTGATCAATTGTTCTGGTCTGAATCCTTCTTCCAGTTTCCCTTGTAGCCTGCTGTGTCGTGTCTGCATCTCCTGCTATCAGATAAGACAATTTCTTATTTGTGTTTTTGCTATATTTTTGCATTTTGTCCTGCACTTCTGTGGGGGCCTTCTGGGTCCCCTCCGGGGGCTTTTGCCCTCTCAGTTTGTCCAGCCACTGTGTTTTGTACTTTTGCTTTTTCCAGTTTTTTCAGTGGCTGCTGTTTTTTGTTACACCAGAGAACTAATTTAGGTGGTAGAGGTCGTGTGATCTCAGGTGATTTTGAAATTAGTAGAGTTGGTGTTTTCAGGGTTTTCTGGGATTGCAGTAAGTACCCTTCCTATCCTTTTCTATTTAGATAGTTTGGGCCCCAGCGTTTGCTCATACTATTTTCTTTCTGTGTCAGTATTTCCTCTTGTCTAACCGCCATTACATGTTTGGGGGCTTTCTATTATCTTTGGGGTTCTGCTCCGGGGCAGATAGCTTTCCTATTTCTATCTTTAGGTGTAGTTAGTTTCTCAGGCTGTGACGAGGCGTCTAGGACCAACGTAGGAACGCTCCACGGCTGCCTCTAGTTGCGGTGGTTAGTCAGGGTACTGCAATCTCATAGATTCCAACTGCTCTGGTGTATTTCCTTTTTTACCTGCACTCCTCAGCTACCGTAACATAACAGTATCACCGGCCCTAAAAATTGTATGGTACTCACAGAAGGGAAAAAATATTTTGAAGGAAATAAAGTTGTCAGAGATATTTTTCTGTTTGTTGCATTTTTTTTTTTTCTTCTCTGTATCTCTGGGTGCTGGGGAGGATCTTTTCTCCCAATGGAGTTTGCACAGTTGTCTGGCCGTGTGGATCAGCTTGCCACTGAGGTTCAAATTGATATCTCTTCTGGGCGCGTCTTATGATATGTGTACGATGTCAGTAAACTATTCTTAAAAGAACAACACTCTATACAACATATAGATTAGCAACATCAGCATGTAAATATAGAATAGATTTACCTGACACGATATCCGTTGAACTCAGGGTTAATCTTGAGGACTTGATACACTGTCACAGGAAAGAGGAGGACCGGGGTCTAACCTGACCCTAAACTGGGGTCCTAACTAATCCCTCACCTTGGAGGTACTGATAATGGTTCAGAGGTCCAAGTCTCCAGCCTAACCCTGTCTCCTATCAGTCCCTGAACCCTGTAATCAGTCCTAAGAAGGATACTGATTACCACCAAAGGATATGGGCTGATCTCTGCTAAATACACAGATTAGACATATAAGACAGACTGGAGAAAACACAGACTTGCATACACACTCAAACACAGAAGGAACATAAATGATCTGGGATATTAAACTCTAAGCAAGGTGAGCTTAAAACAACTAAGGAGCTCTTTAACTTAAGTCTATACAGATACAATCCTATCTGTGGTCTGCATGAAGAATTTCACTGGCAACTCCCAACACAGACAACCAGAGATTTAAAGGAAACCAATCAACAAATAATTAATTGCAGCCGGGAGAAACTGCACCCAGTCCCAGAACTGAGCACAGACAGAATTAACTCCCTAACTGCCAAACACAAAGAAACAGCAACTCAGCTGTGAGAAGTCAGAATGTGCAACCGCGACGATCTTCGTGGCAATGCACACATGACAGTACCCCCCTTCTACGAGGGGCCTCCGGACCCTCAGGGCCAGGTTTGCCCGGTGTGAGTTCTGTGGAAGGTCCGCACCAAACGATCTGCGTTAATGTCAGACGCAGGAACCCACGTCCTCTCCTCTGGACCATACCCCTTCCAATGCACCAAGTACTGAAGGGACCGGCGATTCAGACGTGAGTCAATGATCTTTGACACTTGAAACTCCAAGTTACCATTGACCACCACTGGAGGAGGAGGTAGAGGTGATGGTATGACTGGTGCCACGTACCTCTTAAGTAATGACTTGTGGAACACATTGTGGATTTTAAACGTAGGAGGGAGGTCCAGACGAAATGCCACAGGATTAATTATGGAACTGATCCTGTACGGCCCGATGAATCTGGGGCCCAGCTTCCAGGAGGGAACTTTAAGTTTTATATTCCTGGTAGACAACCATACCAGATCGTTCACATTAAGATCTGGACCAGAAACTCTCCTCCTATCAGCCATACGTTTATAACGGTTCCCCATAGCACTCAGATTATTCAATACACCTCTCCACACTGAAGCAAGTGACGACGAGAAACGCTCCTCCTCAGGAACCCCAGAAGGGCCCCCCCATTGAATGTACAAAACTGGGGATGAAAACCATATGCCCCAAAAAACGGGGACTTACCAGTGGACTCGCTCCGCCTGTTGTTAAGAGCGAACTCTGCCAGAGGCAAGAAAGAAGACCAGTCCTCCTGGTTCTCTGAGACAAAACACCGAAGATAAGTCTCTAGGCTTTGATTCAGACGCTCTGTCTGACCATTGGTCTGCGGATGAAAAGCCGAGGAAAATGACAATTGCATCCCCCGACGTAAACAAAATGCCCTCCAAAACTTGGACACAAACTGAGACCCCCTATCTGACACCACATCAGAAGGCAACCCATGAAGTCTCACAATCTCCCCAATGAACACCTGCGCCAGAGTTTTAGCATTAGGGAGGGCAGGAAGAGCAATGAAATGTGCCATCTTACTGAACCTGTCAACAACCACCAGTATGACAGTCTTCCCTGACGACTGAGGAAGGTCCGTGATGAAGTCCATAGACAAATGAGTCCATGGACGCTCCGGAAGTTTCAAGGGTAAGAGGGTCCCAGACGGACGGGTATGAGGGGTCTTAGAGCGAGCACAAACCCCACAGGACGCGACAAAAGTTAAAACATCTTTATTAACGTTAGGCCACCAAAACCGGCGAGAAAGGAGATCTAAAGTAGCCTTACTCCCTGGATGTCCTGCTAAAGCAGAATTATGATGTGCCTCAATAACCTTTTGTCTCAACTGATTTGGGACAAACAGTCTCCCTGGAGGTCCTGCAGGGGCGTCCCCCTGAGCCTCTAACACCTCCTCCTCAAGCTCAGAACATACAGCCGACACTACCACCCCCTCCTGAAGGATAGGAATCGGGTCATCCATTTTCCCGGCCCCTGGGAAACTGCGAGACAAGGCATCCGCCTTAACATTCTTAGATCCAGGGCGATAAGTGACAACAAAATTAAACCTGGTAAAAAACAACGACCATCGAGCTTGTCTGGAATTCAGACGCTTAGCAGATTCCAAATACAGCAGGTTCTTGTGATCAGTAATGACGGTGACCGGGTGGACTGCCCCCTCCAAAAAGTGACGCCATTCTTCAAAAGCCAACTTAATGGCCAAAAGTTCCCTATTGCCGATATCATAATTCCTTTCGGCGGACGACAATTTTTTAGAAAAGAAAGCGCACGGATGCCATTTACCAGGGGACGGACCCTGGGACAATATTGCACCCACCCCTACGTCAGACGCGTCCACCTCCACAACGAACGGCTGTGATGCATCTGGTTGGATGAGAACGGGTGCCGAAGCAAAACATTTTTTCAAAGAGGAAAAAGCTTGGCAAGCTTTGTCCGACCATTTAGAAAAATCCGTCCCTTTTCTTGTCATGTCAGTGAGAGGTTTGACAACAGATGAGAAATTACAAATAAATTTCCGGTAGTAGTTAGCAAACCCCAGAAAACGCTGCAGAGCCTTAAGATCCTCTGGCTGATCCCATTCAAGCACTGCTCTCACCTTTTCAGGGTCCATACGGAAACCGGAGGCTGACACCAAGAAACCCAAAAACTGAAGTTCCTGTACGGCGAATACACACTTTTCCAGTTTGGCGTATAGTTTATTGTCTCGCAAGATCTGCAACACCTGTCTCACATGCTCCTGGTGAGACACAAGATCTGGTGAGTAAATTAAAATGTCATCCAAATATACGACCACAAACAGCCCCACCAGATGACGAAAAATGTCATTAACAAAATGTTGGAATACTGCTGGTGCAGTAGTCAGACCAAAAGGCATGACAAGGTTCTCATAATGTCCCTCCGGCGTGTTAAACGCCGTTTTCCACTCATCCCCCTCTTTTATCCTAATCAGATTATACGCCCCCCTGAGATCCAATTTAGAGAACCATTTGGCGCCAACAATTTGATTGAAGAGATCAGGAATCAGAGGGAGTGGATACGGATCTCGAACAGTAATCCGATTAAGTTCGCGGAAATCCAAGCAAGGGCGTAGGCCTCCATCTTTTTTCTTCACAAAGAAGAACCCCGCGGCCACTGGGGAAGATGAAGGTCTAATATGCCCTTTGGCCAGACTTTCCGAAATATAATCTTTCATAGCCTGCCTCTCAGGACCAGAAAGGTTATATAACCTAGCTTTAGGTAACTTAGCATCAGGAAGTAAATTAATAGAGCAGTCATACACGCGATGAGGAGGCAACTCCTGACACCCCTCCTCAGAGAACACATCCCCAAAGTCCTCCAAAAAAGGAGGCAAAGTACTAGGCACGACCGCACTGATGACTGTGTTCATGCAGTTACTTTTGCAAAACTCCCCCCATTGGCTTATATCTCTGGACTGCCAATTAATCACAGGGTTATGTTTAACCAACCAAGGAAGTCCCAACACAATAGGAGTAGGTAGACCCTCCAACACATAACAAGATAATAGTTCCCTATGTATTGCCCCTACCCGAAGGTCAATGTTATGAACCTCATGAACAAAGCTACCTTGGCCGAGAGGCCTGGCGTCAATGGAGAATATAGGGATCGGTTTGACCAATACACTCAGATGCATACCTTGAGCCTGAGCAAACTGAGCGTCAACCAGATTAGCCCCGGACCCACTATCAAGAAGAACAGAAAATCTCTCCACTCTCGTACCAACCACCACCTCCACTGGTACAAGGAACTGAGAAGAACTAGCGGACGAAATACATACTCCCAGGTTGTCGTCCACCACACAACCTGGGATTAACAGTTTTCCGGCGACTTTTTGCTCAACAAGGCACGGGATGGACATCCCCCAACAAAATGTCCCTCTTTCCCGCAGAAGAAACACCTTCTAGTCCTGCGGCGTACCGCCAATCCCCTCCTACGAAATGATGTCCCTCCCAACTGCATAGGCTCCTCCGAACAGACAAGGGGAACCTCAACATAAGGGACTTTAGTAGTAGGTGGAGTAACAACAGGGGGCGGAGTTACCTCGCACCTCTCCCGGAGCCGTCTATCAGTACGGATAGCTAGGGCCATAGCAGCCTCCAGTGATGGAGGAGAATCATACTGAGCCAAAACGTCCTTTAATTTGTCAGAAAGCCCATGACAAAACTGGCTTCCTAAGAGCTGGGTCATTCCACTGAGTATCTGTGGCCCATCTACGGAACTCAGAAGCAAATTCCTCCGCCGGACGATCTCCCTGCTGTATCTTACGTAATTTTGTCTCAGCAAGAGAGACCCGATCTGGGTCATCATATACCAAACCCAGGGCAGTAAAAAATCGATCTACTGACTGTAGAGCCGGGGATCCCGGAGGAAGGGAAAATGCCCAGGATTGAGGGTCCCCTTGTAGGAGCGAGATAACAATTCCCACTCTCTGCTCTTCACTCCCTGATGATCGAGGCCGAAGCCGAAAATACAATTTACATGCTTCCCTGAAGGTAAAAAATTTGTCTCGCCCACCAGTGAACCTGTCCGGGAGAGCTACTTTAGGTTCAAATCTGGTTTGCTCCGAGGGAGACAAAACTTTGGACTTAATGTCCGTCAGCTCCATGGATAATCCCTGCAACTGCAGAGCCAGCTGGGCTACTGGATCCATGGCAACTGGGAATAATTTTATGGGCCAGTGAAAATGTCACGCGGTCTTATGATATGTGTACGATGTCAGTAAACTATTCTTAAAAGAACAACACTCTATACAACATATAGATTAGCAACATCAGCATGTAAATATAGAATAGATTTACCTGACACGATATCCGTTGAACTCAGGGTTAATCTTGAGGACTTGATACACTGTCACAGGAAAGAGGAGGACCGGGGGTCTAACCTGACCCTAAACTGGGGTCCTAACTAATCCCTCACCTTGGAGGTACTGATAATGGTTCAGAGGTCCAAGTCTCCAGCCTAACCCTGTCTCCTATCAGTCCCTGAACCCTGTAATCAGTCCTAAGAAGGATACTGATTACCACCAAAGGGATATGGGCTGATCTCTGCTAAATACACAGATTAGACATATTAGACAGACTGGAGAAAACACAGACTTGCATACACACTCAAACACAGAAGGAACATAAATGATCTGGGATATTAAACTCTAAGCAAGGTGAGCTTAAAAAACTAAGGAGCTCTTTAACTTAAGTCTATACAGATACAATCCTATCTGTGGTCTGCATGAAGAATTTCACTGGCAACTCCCAACACAGACAACCAGAGATTTAAAGGAAACCAATCAACAAATAATTAATTGCAGCCGGGAGAAACTGCACCCAGTCCCAGAACTGAGCACAGACAGAATTAACTCCCTAACTGCCAAACACAAAGAAACAGCAACTCAGCTGTGAGAAGTCAGAATGTGCAACCGCGACGATCTTCGTGCAGCACAGACAGTTCAGCAGTATGCTGCATTCTTGCTAGGTTGCCTGTTGTGGAACCTAGGATCCCATGCAGATTTGTTTTAGGGATCGAGCTAAGTTTCAGAATTTCAAAATAATTGTAAATTGTTTTTGCCTTAAAATCTAAGTCCTCAGGAAACGCAGCGCAGCAGGTTCAAATTATCATCTCTCTCCTGCGCGGCGATCCTCAGGATTGGGCTTTTTCCCTACACCTGGGGATCCTGTTTTGAGTGATGTTGATGCATTTTTTCAGGCTTTGGGGTTATTGTACGATGAGCCTAATGTCACTGATCAAGCTGAAAAAGCCTTGTTGGCATTAAATCAGGGGCTTGATGACGCTGAGTTATACTGTCAGAGATTCCGTAGGTGGGCAGTCCTGACCAAATGGAATGACGTACGCTTTGGCGGCCCTTTTCCGGAAGGGTCTGTCGGATAATGTAAAGGATGTTATGGTGGGATTCCCTGTCCCCTCTGGTCTCAATGATTCTATGTCATTAGCGATTCAAATTGACAGACGTTTGCGTGAGCGGAGAAGTATGCGTGGAGTGGTGTTGCCTTGTGAGCCAGCTGCTGAGCCCATGCAGTGTGATGGAGTGGTGTCTGGGGCACAGCGTCATGAGTTTCGAAAGCGCAATGGGTTATGTTTCTACTGTGGTGATGCCTCTCATGCTATTTCAGTCTGCCCTAAGCGGGGAAGACGTTTTGCACGCTCAGTTGTCTTGGGTAGTGTTCAGACTAAGTTTTTATTAACTGTCACTCTGATATGCTCTCTGTCCTCATTTTCTGCTCAGGCTTTCGTTGATTCTGGAGCAGCTATTAACCTGATGGATTATGATTTTGCTAAACGTTGTGGATTTCCCTTGATACCCCTACAGAAGTCTATTCCCCTACTGGGGATCGATTCTACCCCTTTGGCTGAGAATAAACCCCAGTTTTCTACTCAGGTGATAATGAGGGTTGAACCTGATCACCAGGAGTGCTGCAAATTTTTGGTTCTATATAATCTGCATGACATTATCGTGCTGGGTTTCCCTTGGTTACAGTCTCATAATCCTGTTTTGGATTGGAAATCTGTGTCTGTAACCAGTTGGGGCTGCCAATGTGTTAATACCAACACTCCTGTTTTTTCTGCCTCCCCCCAGGCTGAGGATGTTCCTGACTTTTTGTTTGATTTTTCTGATGTGTTTAGCGAAAGTAAATCTGCATCCTTACCTCCCCATAGGAGCTATGACTGCGCTATTGAATTAGTGCCAGGTAGTAAATTCCCTAAGGTCGCCTTTTTAACTTGTCTGTACCTGAACATGACGCTATGCGGTCTTATATCAAGGAATCATTGGAGAAGGGTCATATCAGACCATCCTCTTCACCCTTAGGTGCCGGTTTTTTCTTTGTGGCCAAAAAAGATGGTTCATTAAGGCCGTGTATTGATTATCGTCTCTTGAACAATATTACTGTGAAATATCAATACCCGTTACCCTTGATTTCTGACCTGTTTTCCAGGGTGAAAAACGCTCTTGGTTTACCAAGCTTGACCTCAGGGGGGCGTATAACCTTATTCGCATTAAGCACGGGGATGAATGGAAGACGGCATTTAACACCCCTGAAGGGCATTTTGAGTACCTTGTGATGCCCTTTGGGCTCACTAATGCTCCTTCCGTCTTCCAGTCCTTCATGAATGACATTTTCAGGGATTTTGTGGACAAGTTTCTGATTGTTTATTTGGATGATATCTTGATTTTTTCTAATGACTGGGACTCTCATGTGAAACATGTTCGAACTGTGATTCCAGATTTTGAGAGAGAATGCTCTGTATGTGAAGGGATCAAAGTGTCTTTTTGGCGTACAGAAGATCTCATTTCTGGGATTCATTTTGTCCCCATCTGTTATTGAAATGGACCCGGTCAAGGTTCAGGCCATCTGTGATTGGGTCCAACCTACTTCATTAAAGGCTCTTCAGAGATTTTTGGGTTTTGCCAATTTTTATCGTAAATTTATTGGTAATTTCTCTGTTATTGTTAAACCATTAACTGATTTGACCAGAAAGGGTTCTGATGTGGTGAATTGGCCTCCTGAGGCAGTCTCTGCGTTTCAGGAACTTAAGCAGAGATTCACTTCTGCTCCTGTTCTACGGCAGCCTGATGTTTCTCTGCCATTTCAGGTGGAGGTTGATGCCTCTGAAATTGGGGCAGGTGCCGTTTTGTCCCAAAAAGATCCAGAGACCTCTAAAAGTAACCCTTGTGCCTTTTTCTCTCGAAAATTTTCTCCTACTGAACGTAATTATGACGTGGGTAATCGGGAGTTATTGGCCATGAAGTGGGCTTTTGAAGAGTGGAGACATTGGCTGGAGGGAGCCAAACATCAGGTGGTGGTCCTTACGGACCATAAGAATCTGGTCTATCTGGAATCTGCCAAGCGACTCAATCCTAGACAGGCCAGGTGGGCCTTGTTTTTCACACGTTTTAATTTTGTGGTTTCCTTTCTTCCTGGCACTAAGAATGTTAAGGCGGATGCCCTCTCGAGGAGTTTCCTTGCCGACTCTCCTGAGCTATCTGATCCCTCTGTTATTTTGAAGGAGGGTGTAGTTCTTTCCGCCATCTCGCCTAATTTGAGACTTGCTCTGGAGGGGTGTCAGGAGGATAGGCCCGAGCGCTGCCCTGTTGGAAAATTGTTTGTCCCGGACCAATGGAAAAAGAGTGTGATGTCTGAGATTCATTGTTCCGCATTGGCTGGGCATCCCGGAATTTTTGGTACCAGAGACTTGGTTAGTCGGTCCTTTTGGTGGCCTACCTTGTCTCGCGATGTCAGGGAATTTGTGCAGTCCTGCGGGACTTGCTCTCGCTCCAAGCCTTGCTCTCGCTCTAGTGGTTTGTTGATGCCATTGCCTGTGCCCAAGAGACCATGGACCCATATCTCTATGGATTTCATTTCCGATCTTCCTGTTTCTCAGAGAATGACCACCATCTGGGTAATTTGTGATAGGTTTTCCAAAATGATACATCTTGTGCCATTACCTAAGTTGCCTTCCTCCTCTGAATTGGTGCCGTTGTTCCTTCAGCACGTGGTTCGTTTACACGGCATTCCTGAGAACATTGTGTCTGACAGAGGAGTCCAGTTTGTTTCCAGATTTTGGAGGACTTTTTGTTCTAAACTGGGTGTTCAATTGTCTTTCTCCTCGGCATTTCATCCTCAGACCAATGGTCAAACTGAGAGAACAAACCAGACATTGGAGACTTATCTAAGATGCTTTGTGTCTGCTGATCAGGATGACTGGGTCTCTTTTTTGCCTTTGGCTGAGTTTGCTCTTAATAATAGGGCTAGCTCTGCCACTTTGATGTCTCCGTTTTTCTGTAATTCTGGGTTTCACCCTCGATTTTCTTCAGGACAGACGGAGGCTTCTGTCTGTCCAGGTGTTGACTCTGTTGTTGAGCGTATGCAGCAGATTTGGGACCAGTAGTGGAGAGGTTGTCCCTCTCTCAGGAGAAGGCCCAGCGGTTTGCTAACCGGCATAGGACTTATGGTCCTCGGTTTAAAGTGGGGGACTTGGTCTGGTTGTCCTCAAAGAATATTCCTATGAGAGTAGCATCTCCTAAATTTAAGCCTAGGTTCATTGGACCTTATAAGATCATGGAGATTATTAATCCTGTTTCTTTTCGTTTGCTTCTTCCAGGGACATTTAAGATCCATAACGTGTTCCACAAGTCCTTGTTGAAGAGGTTTGTTGAGCCAGTGGTTCCTGCTGCTGTGCCTCCTGACCCTGTTTTGGTTGAGGGCAATCTGGAGTATGTGGTTGAGAAAATATTGGATTCTCGTTTTTCTAGACGAAGACTCCAGTATTTGGTTAAATGGAGAGGTTATGGTCAGGAAGATAATTCTTGGGTGTTTGCTTCGGACATCCATGCTAGGAGACTTATCCGTGCGTATCATAGAACTCATCCTGACCGACCTGGTTGCTCAAATGAGGGTTCGGTGACCCCTCCTCAAGGGGGGGGTACTGTTGTGAATGGGTTTGAGATGAGTTCTGAGCAGAGGCTCCCTCTGGTGGTTACAAGCGGTACTAGTGAGGATTGGGAATCAGGTGTTACTGATTGGTCTTATTTAAGGGAATCATTTTCCCATCAGGGTTGCCGGTGATCAATTGTTCTGGTCTGAATCCTTCTTTCCAGTTTCCCTTGTAGCCTGCTGTGTCGTGTCTGCATCTCCTGCTATCAGATAAGACAATTTCTTATTGTGTGTTTTTGCTATATTTTTGCATTTTGTCCTGCACTTCTGTGGGGGCCTTCTGGGTCCCCTCCGGGGGCTTTTGCCCTCTCAGTTTGGTCCAGCCACTGTGTTTTGTACTTTTGCTTTTTGCAGTTTTTTCAGTGGCTGCTGTTTTTGTTACACCAGAGAACTAATTTAGGTGGTAGAGGTCGTGTGATCTCAGGTGATTTTGAAATTAGTAAGTTGGTGTTTTTCAGGGTTTTCTGGGATTGCAGTAAGTACCCTTCCTATCCTTTTCTATTTAGATAGTTTGGGCCCCAGCGTTTGCTCATACTATTTTCTTTCTGTGTCAGTATTTCCTCTTGTCTAACCGCCATTACATGTTTGGGGCTTTCTATTATCTTTGGGGTTCTGCTCCGGGGCAGATAGCTTTCCTGTTTCTGTCTTTAGGTGTAGTTAGTTTCTCAGGCTGTGACGAGGCGTCTAGGACCATCGTAGGAACGCTCCACGGCTGCCTCTAGTTGCGGTGGTTAGTCAGGGTACTGCAATCTCATAGATTCCAACTGCTCTGGTGTATTTCCTTTTTTACCTGCACTCCTCAGCTACCGTAACATAACACCCCGGAGCAGATCCCCAAAGAACATAGAAAGCCCCCAAACATGTAATGGCGGTTAGACAAGATGAAATACTGACACAGACAGAAAATAGTATGAGCAAACGTTGGGGCCCAAACTACCTAAATAGAAAAGGATAGGAAGGGCACTTACTGCAATCCCAAAAAGCCCTGAAAAGCACCAACTCTACTAATTTCAAAATCACCTGAGATCACACGACCTCTACCACCTAAATTAGTTCTCTGGTGTAACAAAATCAAAACAGCAGCCACTGAAAAAACTGGAAAAAGCAAAAGTACGAACATCAGTGGCTGAACTAAACTGAGAGGGCAAAAGCCCCCGGAGGGGACCCTGAAGGCCCCCACAGAAGTGCAGGACAAAATGCAAAAATCAAGCACAAAAACAAAAAGAAGAAAATGTCTTATCTGTTAGCAGGAGATGCAGACACGATACAGCAGGCTACAAAGGAAACAGGACTCAAGGATTGAGACCAGAACAATTAATCACCGGCAACCCTGATGGGAAGGCGACTCCCTTATATAAGACCAGTCAGTAACACCTGATTCCCACTCCTCACAATCTTCACTGGACAGTCCAGTACCGCTTGTAACCACCAGAGGGAGTCTCTGCTCAGAACTCATTTCAAGTCCATTCACAACACGCTGAGTTCAGGCCGCTAAGTGAGTGTGATCAACAATATTGAAGTCGTTCAACACTTGTTTCCCGGGGACAAAACAATCACTAATGGATCACTAACAGATCACCATACAGTATCATGTTACCAGCAGTTTACACCCCATAGTCCTGCATATAATATAATGTGCCCCATAGTCCTCCATATAGTATAATACACTCCTCAGTCCTCCATTTAGTATAATACACTCCCCATAGTTCTCCATATAGTATAATAAACTCCTCCTAGTCCTCCATATAGTACAGTGTTTCTCAACTCCAGTCCTCAGGACCCACCAACAGGTCATGTTTTCAGGATTTCCTTAGTATTGCAAAGGTGATGGAATTAATGCTTGAGCAGGTGATAAAATTATCACCTGTGCAATACTAAGGAAATCCTGAAAACATGACCTGTTGGTGGGTTCTGAGGACTGGAGTTGAGAAACACTGATATAGTATAATACACTACTCAGTCCCACATATAATATAATACACTCCTCATAGTCCTCCATATATTAAAATACACTGCTCAGTCCTCCATATAGTATAATACACTCCTCATAGTGCTGCATTGCTCCATATAGTATAATACACTGCCAGTCATCCATGTAGTACAATTCACTTCCCATAGTATAATGCACCTCATACTTCTTCATATAGTATAATGTATTCCCCATAGTCCTCGATAGAGTATAATGCAGCCCACATATAGTATAATGCAGCCACCCCTTAGAGCATAATGCAGCCACCCCACAGAAATAATGTAACCCCCCATAGAATATAATGCAGCCCCCCTCATATAGTATAATGTAGCCCCTCCATAGAATATATGACAGCCCCCTCAGAGTGTAATGCAGCACCATAAAATATAATAGAGCCCCTTATATAGTATAATGTAGCCCCTCCATAGAATACAATGTAGCCTTCCTCATATAGTATAATGCTGCCCCAATAGAATATAATGTAGCCCCGAATAGAATACCACATGGTATATAGCACACACCCCCAGCATGGCCCCACTGTGCAGTACTCACTGTTACATTAAAAAAAAAAAAAACACTCCTCACCTCTTCTCGTGCCCGCGCTGCTCCCGGCTCCTGTCTCAGTGGCTGCTCTGCCTGGCATACAGTGAGTGCGCGATGACGTCATCGCGCACACCCGCCATGTCAGAGGCAGAGCGGGGAATGATGGGAGAGGGAGCGTCAGCTGACACTCTCTCCTCCATCATTGCTTTGAACTGTACCGGCAGACGCCGGTATAGTTCAATGCGGCGGGGGGAGTCGGCGCTGGGGGCAGGCGGGCCCCCCTGTCTCACAGGGGCCCCATAGCGGCTGCGTGATATGCCGCTAGCTGGGGATCGGGGGCCCCAGGCAGCTGCCTGGTCTGCCTGCCCCTAACGCCGGCCCTGGGCTCCTGGTAGGTCCTCCCTGCAGTCCATACATTCTGGGCAGTACAGTAGAGAAGGACCTACACTGTATTGGCTCCTGGTAGGTCGTCCCTTCAGTCCATACATTCTGGGCAGTACAGTAGTGAAGGACCTACACTGTATGGGCTCCAGGTAGGTCCTCCCTGCAGTCCATACATTCTGGGCAGTACAGTAGTGAAGGACCTACAATACATGGGCTCCTGGTAGGTCCTCCCTGCAGTCCATACATTTTGGGCAGTACGCCCGGCTTCTCTCTCTGCAGTGGTCCCTTTGCAGCGCCGGTACTCAGTGTGGGGGAAGCAGAGCGTGCCACTCGTCTGACTGCGCCAAACTGCCCTGCTGCGCATGCTTTTATCTTTATATCCCCCCGCCCCCCTCGGTCAGGAAGTTGGTCCAGTTTGCTGTTGCTTTCCCCAGGCAACAGGGGATCCAGCCTCAACAGTTCCGGCCCCGGCAAGCAGGTACCCGCGGTGCGGTCCTCCCCCTTACACCTGAGCAACTACTGTAGTTTCCCTACATTGTTCGTGTGTGGAGCTGCATGTTGCCAGATCCCCCCATCCTTTATCTAGTAAAATTAGTTTGTTCCTGTACCCATTCCTCTATTCTAGTTTAGTGTGTACATTACTACGAGGCCGCTCTGGTGCTACCTGAACCCTGAAACTGCACCGGCGGTATCGGAACCAGTTTCCAAGACCCCTGTGTCTGAACGTAAACCTAGCACTGCATCCTGCATTGTCCGGACTGTTATACCAGTCTCCAGAACCTGCCAGTCGGTGACTCTGAGCCCATGTCCGTATCAGCGAACCCAATTCTTGGGATCGGCAGCTGCGGAACCGGGGACTGCCTAGGAGTGCTACCTGGCTGCAACCTGCACCTCAAGCCTGACTCCACCCCGTGGCACTGTGAGTCCACAAACCATGTGCGCCACCTGCGAGTGTGACATACTGTACATCCTACCTAAGTGATAATACCAATAAAAAAAATATTTTTTTACAGGTTCTTAAAACAAAATATCCCAACATTAATATTCCAATCTTTTCCTACTGTAAAATCTGGAATTACATTAAGGCCGGGGTCACACTAGCTTATGGCATCGGATGCAAGATGCTAATGACCCTCGGCTCCTGCTCTACTGCGAGCGGGAGCCGAATGTCATGCGACAGAGGATCGGAGCCTCTCGCACAGAGCGGATCGGAGCACAACTGCGGAGGAGGCAGAGAAGCTAATTTCTCCATCTCCTCCATTGCCGGGGTTAGCTTTTATCGCACAGCACTCGGATGATATCTGAGTGATGTGCGCTGTGTCACTCGCACCCATATTCTTATATGGACACCTCTTTAAAGGCTCTCTGTCAGCACAGAATGACTGTTCAAACCAAGCAGAAGCGCTCAGATCATCATGGTGGACAATCTTTTATATACACTTTCCCACTTGCTTGTTTTCCATCCTTCTCCATCCTTTTCTGGCACTATGATGTCACGCTGTCACTGCGTACAGGAGGTCAGGGTCCTATGCTGACCCTAAGCTGGGGCCCTGACTAATCCCTCTACCTGGAGGTACTGTTAATGGTACAGAGGTCCAGGCCGCCAGCGTAACCCTACCTCCTGAGAATCCCTGAACCTCAGTAATCTAGTCCTGAGAAGGACCCCGATCACAACAGTAGGGGACAGTGTAGTTAATGCTAATACACAGTACTAGACGAACGAGACAGTACAAGGGGAAAACCAAAACCCACCTTGCATACAAAAACTCACACCACAATAACAAAGGGAACACAAACGGGTAAGGAGATAAATGATAAAGCGAGGAAGGGAAAAAACCACACCGAGTACACTTCGCTCCAAACTCTTCAATACCACGATCCGCTCTGATGGTCTGTATGAAATGCTTTCACCGACAACTACCCTATCAGACCGGCAGGTATTTGAAGGAGTCCCAATACTGCAGAATTAACTGCAGCTGGGTGAGGCTGGGCCTCGTCTAGCACAGAGAGAGAGAATTAACTCCCTCACTGCCGAAAAACACCAAGCACCAAAAACTCAGCTGCGAGAAGTCAGGCTGTGCAATCGCGACGATCTTCGTGGCGACACACCTGTGACAGTACCCCCCCTTCTACGAGGGGCCTCCGGACCCTCAGGGCCAGGTTTATCCGGGTGAGTCATGTGGAAGGCCCGAATTAATCGGTCTGCGTTAATATCCGACGCAGGAACCCACATCCTCTCCTCAGGACCATACCCCTTCCAATGAACCAGGTACTGAAGGGACCGGCGATTAAAACGTGAATCGACGACTTTCGATACCAGAAACTCCAAGTTACCATTGACCACCACTGGAGGAGGAGGTAAAGGTGGCGGTATCACCGGTGCCACATACCTCTTAAGCAAAGATCTGTGGAACACGTTGTGAATTTTAAACGTAGGGGGAGGTCAAGACGGAATGCCACCTGATTAATTATAGAACTGATCCTGTACGGCCCGATGAACCTGGGACCCAGTTTCCAGGAGGGAACCTTAAGTTTTATATTCTTGGTAGACAACCATACCCGATCGTTCACACTTAGGTCCGGACCAGACACTCTCCTCCTATCAGCCATACGTTTATATCGGTTCCCCATAGTACTCAGATTATTCAGCACCCCTCTCCACACTGAAGCGAGTGATGACGAAAATCGTTCCTCCTCAGGAACCCCTGAAGATCCCCCCCTACTGAAAGTACAAAACTGGGGTGAAAACCATATGCCCCAAAAAACGGGGACTTACCAGTGGACTCGCTCCGCCTATTATTAAGAGCAAACTCCGCCAGAGGCAAGAAAGAAGCCCAGTCCTCCTGGTTCTCTGACACAAAACACCAGAGATATGTCTCCAAGCTCTGGTTCAGACGTTCCGTCTGACCATTGGTCTGAGGATGAAAAGCCGATGAAAACGACAAATGCATCCCCCGCCGTGTACAAAATGCCTTCCAGAATTTGGACACAAACTGAGACCCTCGATCCGACACCACATCAGAGGGTACCCCGTGAAGCCTCACAATCTCCCCAATGAACACCTGCGCAAGAGTTTTAGCATTAGGAAGAGCAGGAAGAGCGATAAAATGTGCCATCTTGCTGAACCTGTCCACTACAACGAGTATGACCGTTTTACCCGAAGACGGCGGGAGGTCCGTAATAAAGTCCATAGACAGATGAGTCCAAGGATGCTCCGGGATCTTCAAAGGTAAGAGGGCCCCAGACGGACGGGTATGTGGGGTCTTAGAGCGTGCACAAACCCCACAGGACGCAACAAAAGTTACCACCTCCCTATGTAAGTTAGGCCACCAAAACCGACGCGAGAGGAGATCCACAGTTGCTTTACTCCCTGGGTGTCCTGCCAAAGCTGAGTTATGGTGTACCTCGATCACCTTTTGTCGCAACTGATCTGGAACAAACAGCCTCCCTGGAGGTCCAACAGGGGCGTCCCCCTGAGCCTCCAATACCTCTTCCTCAAGCTCAGAGCATACTGCCGACACCACCACCCCCTCC
The DNA here is from genome assembly GCA_033576555.1 of Oophaga sylvatica. Classification (NCBI taxonomy): domain Eukaryota; kingdom Metazoa; phylum Chordata; class Amphibia; order Anura; family Dendrobatidae; genus Oophaga; species Oophaga sylvatica. Next base: position 17,050 of record JARQOD010004641.1, read on the forward strand.
TGAAGGATAGAAACCGGGTCATCCGTATTCCCGGCTCCAGGAAAACTACGAGATAAGGCATCCGCCTTTACATTTTTTGACCCCGGACGATATGTGACGACAAAATTAAACCTGGTAAAAAACAACGACCACCTAGCTTGTCTGGGATTCAGACGTTTTGCGGACTCAAGATATAGCAGGTTCTTGTGATCGGTGATGACGGTGATCGGATGGACTGCCCCCTCCAAAAAATGGCGCCACTCCTCAAAAGCTAACTTAATGGCCAAGAGTTCCCTATTGCCGACATCGTAATTCCTCTCAGCGGACGACAATTTTTTAGAGAAAAAAGCGCACGATGCCACTTACAAGGGGACGAACCTTGTGATAATACTGCTCCCACCCCTACCTCAGAAGCGTCTACCTCTACAATGAACGGCTGTGACACATCAGGTTGAATGAGTATGGGTGCCGAGGCAAAACATTTTTTCAAAGAGGAGAATGCTTGACAAGCCTTGTCAGACCACCTAGAAAAATCCATCCCTTTTTTTGTCATGTCTGTGAGAGGTTTAATCATGGACGAGAAATTACGAATAAATTTCCGGTAATAATTAGCAAACCCAGGAAACGTTGCAGTGCCTTAAGATTCTCTGGCAGATCGATCCTACTCAAGAACTGCCCGCACTTTCCCAGGGTCCATACGAAAACCGGATGCTGACACCAGGAAGCCTAAAAACTGGAGTTCCTGTACGGCGAATACACACTTTTCCCATTTGGCGTACAGTTTATTATCCCACAAGATCTGTAACACCTGCCTAACATGCTCCTGATGAGACACAAGATCTGGCGAGTAAATTAAGATATCATCCAGATATATGACAACAAACTGTCCCACCAAGCGGCGAAAAATGTCATTAACAAAGTGTTGGAACACCGCCGGAGCATTAGTCAGACCGAATGGCATGACAAGGTTCTCATAATGCCCCTCCGGAGTGTTAAACGCCGTCTTCCACTCATCCCCCTCCTTCATCCTAATCAGATTGTACACCCCCCTGAGATCCAACTTAGAGAACCATTTGGCGCCCACGATCTGATTGAAGAGATTGGGATAAGTGGGAGTGGATACGGATCTCGGACCGTAATCCGATTAAGTTCACGGAAATCCAGGCAAGGGCGTAGGCCTCCATCTTTCTTCTTCACAAAGAAGAACCCCGCGGCCACCGGGGAAGATGAAGGTCTAATATGCCCCTTAGCCAAACTCTCAGAAATATAATCCTTCATGGCCTGCCTCTCAGGACCATATAGGTTATACAACCTAGATTTAGGTAACTTGGCCCCAGGGAGCAGTTTTACAGAACAGTCATACACACGATGAGGAGGTAGTTCCTGACACCCTTTCTCCGAGAATACATCCTCAAAATCCGCCAGAAATGGAGGTAAGACTCTAGGAGCGACCGCACCGATGACCGTATTCATGCAGTTTTTATTACAGAATTCACTCCATTGGCTTATCTCTCTGGATTGCCAATTAATAACCGGTTATGCTTAGTTAACCAAGGAAGGCCCAACACTATAGGAGTGGGAAGACCCTCCAACACGTAAAAAGACAACAGTTCTTTATGTATCGCCCCCACTTGAAGATTTACATTATGCACTGCTTGCAAAAAACTTCCTGACCGAAGGCCTGGCGTCGATCGAGAATATGGGGATGGGTTTAGCCAACACACTCAATCGCATACCTTGAACCCGGGCAAACCGAGCGTCCACCAGATTTGCCCCGGCCCCACTATCCAGAAGAACAGATATCCTCTCAGTTCTCGTACCCACCACCACCTCCGCCGGTACGAGAAACTGAGACGAACCTAGGGACGAAATACCTACTCCCAGATTGCCGTCCACCACACAACCTGGGATCAATAGTTTTCTGACGACCCTTTACTCTGCAAAGGACGGGATGGACCCAATAAAATGTCCCTTTCTCCCGCAGAAGAAACACCTTCCTGCCTTGTGGCGCACCGCCGGTCCCCTCCCCCGAAATTATGTCCCTCCTAACTGCATAGGCTCCTCTGGACTGACCAGAGGACCTCCATATAAGGGGCCCTTGTAGAAGGTGGAGTCATCACAGGGGCGGAGTTACCCCGCCCCTCTCTCGAAGCCGTCTGTCAATGCGAATAGCAAGGGCCATAGCGGCTTCCAGTGACGCGGGAGGGTCATACTGTGCCAATACATCCTTTAATTTGTCAGATAAACCTTGACAAAACTGGCTCCTAAGAGCTGGGTCATTCCACTGGGTGTCCGTGGCCCACCTACGGAACTCCGAACAGAATTCCTCCGCCGGACGATCTCCCTGCTGGATCCTACGTAACTTAGATTCAGCAAGGAGATCCGATCCGGGTCATCATATACGAGACCGAGAGCTGCGAAAAACCTATCCACTGACTGGAGAGCCGGGGAGCCCGGGGGAAGAGAGAATGCCCATGATTGTGGGTCCCCTTGTAGGAGCGAGATGACAATTCCCACCCTTTGTTCTTCACTCCCCGATGACCGTGGCCGCAGCCGAAAGTACAACTTACATGCCTCCCGGAAAACAAAAAACTTGTCCCGCCCCCCAGTAAACCTGTCAGGGAGAGCTACTTTAGGTTCTGGTCCGGCTTGCTCCGGGGATACAAACCTTGGACTTAACGTCCGCCAGCTCCATGGACAAACTCTGCAACTGTCGAGCTAGACTGGCTACTGGATCCATGGAGGCTGGAGAGAATCTTTTGTCGGTCGTGAAAATGTCACGCTGTCACTGCGTACAGGAGGTCAGGGTCCTATGCTGACCCTAAGCTGGGGCCCTGACTAATCCCTCTACCTGGAGGTACTGTTAATGGTACAGAGGTCCAGGCCACCAGCGTAACCCTACCTCCTGAAAATCCCTGAACCTCAGTAATCTAGTCCTGAGAAGGACCCCGATCACAACAGTAGGGGACAGGGTAGTTAATGCTAATACACAGTACTAGACGAACGAGACAGTACAAGGGGAAAACCAAAACCACCTTGCATACAAAAACTCACACCACAATAACAGAGGGAACACAAACGGGTAAGGAGATAAATGATAAAGCGAGGAAGGGAAAAAACCACACCGAGTACACTTCGCTCCAAACTCTTCAATACCACGATCCGCTCTGATGGTCTGTATGAAATGCTTTCACCGACAACTACCCTATCAGACCGGAAGGTATTTGAAGGAGTCCCAATACTGCAGAATTAACTGCAGCTGGGTGAGGCTGGGCCTCGTCTAGCACAAGAGAGAGAGAGAATTAACTCCCTCACTGCCGAAAAACACCAAGCACCAAAAACTCAGCTGCGAGAAGTCAGGCTGTGCAATCGCGACGATCTTCGTGGCGACACACCGTGACAGTACCCCCCTTCTACGAGGGGCCTCCGGACCCTCAGGCCAGGTTTATCCGGGTGAGTCATGTGGAAGGCCCGAATTAATCGGTCTGCGTTAATATCCGACGCAGGAACCCACATCCTCTCCTCAGGACCATACCCCTTCCAATGAACCAGGTACTGAAGGGACCGGCGATTAAAACGTGAATCGACGACTTTCGATACCGAAACTCCAAGTTACCATTGACCACCACTGGAGGAGGAGGTAAAGGTGGCGGTATCACCGGCCACATACCTCTTAAGCAAAGATCTGTGGAACACGTTGTGAATTTTAAACGTAGGGGGAGGTCAAGATGGAATGCCACCTGATTAATTATAGAACTGATCCTGTACGGCCCGATGAACCTGGGACCCAGTTTCCAGGAGGGAACCTTAAGTTTTATATTCTTGGCTAGACAACCATACCCGATCGTTCACACTTAGGTCCGGACCAGACACTCTCCTCCTATCAGCCATACGTTGTAATCGGTTCCCCATAGTACTCAGATTATTCAGCACCCCTCTCCACACTGAAGCGAGTGATGACGAAAATCGTTCCTCCTCAGGAACCCCTGAAGATCCCCCCCTACTGAAAGTACAAAACTGGGGTGAAAACCATATGCCCAAAAAACGGGGACTTACCAGTGGACTCGCTCCGCCTATTATTAAGAGCAAACTCCGCCAGAGGCAAGAAAGAAGCCCAGTCTCCTGGTTCTCTGACACAAAACACGGAGATATGTCTCCAAGCTCTGGTTCAGACGTTCCGTCTGACCATTGGTCTGAGGATGAAAAGCCGATGAAAACGACAAATGCATCCCCCGCCGTGTACAAAATGCCTTCCAGAATTTGGACACAAACTGAGACCCCGATCCGACACCACATCGAGGGTACCCCGTGAAGCCTCACAATCTCCCCAATGAACACCTGCGCAAGAGTTTTAGCATTAGGAAGAGCAGGAAGAGCGATAAAATGTGCCATCTTGCTGAACCTGTCCACTACAACGAGTATGACCGTTTTACCCGAAGACGGCGGGAGGTCCGTAATAAAGTCCATAGACAGATGAGTCCAAGGATGCTCCGGGATCTTCAAAGGTAAGAGGGCCCCAGACGGACGGGTATGTGGGGTCTTAGAGCGTGCACAAACCCCACAGGACGCAACAAAAGTTACCACCTCCCTATGTAAGTTAGGCCACCAAAACCGACGCGAGAGGAGATCCACAGTTGCTTTACTCCCTGGGTGTCCTGCCAAAGCTGAGTTATGGTGTACCTCGATCACCTTTTGTCGCAACTGATCTGGAACAAACAGCCTCCCTGGAGGTCCAACAGGGGCGTCCCCCTGAGCCTCCAATACCTCTCCTCAAGCTCAGAGCATACTGCCGACACCACCACCCCCTCCTGAAGGATAGAAACCGGGTCATCCGTATTCCTGGCTCCAGGAAAACTACGAGATAAGGCATCCGCCTTTACATTTTTTGACCCGACGATATGTGACGACAAAATTAAACCTGGTAAAAAACAACGACCACCTAGCTTGTCTGGGATTCAGACGTTTTGCGGACTCAAGATATAGCAGGTTCTTGTGATCGGTGATGACGGTGATCGGATGGACTGCCCCCTCCAAAAAATGGCGCCACTCCTCAAAAGCTAACTTAATGGCCAAGAGTTCCCTATTGCCGACATCGTAATTCCTCTCAGCGGACGACAATTTTTTAGAGAAAAAAGCGCACGGATGCCACTTACAAGGGGACGAACCTTGTGATAATACTGCTCCCACCCCTACCTCAGAAGCGTCTACCTCTACAATGAAGGCTGTGACACATCAGGTTGAATGAGTATGGGTGCCGAGGCAAAACATTTTTTCAAAGAGGAGAATGCTTGACAAGCCTTGTCAGACCACCTAGAAAAATCCGTCCCTTTTTTTGTCATGTCTGTGAGAGGTTTAACCATGGACGAGAAATTACGAATAAATTTCCGGTAATAATTAGCAAACCCCAGGAAACGTTGCAGTGCCTTAAGATTCTCTGGCAGATCCCACTCAAGAACTGCCCGCACTTTCCCAGGGTCCATACGAAAACCGGATGCTGACACCAGGAAGCCTAAAAACTGGAGTTCCTGTACGGCGAAACACACTTTTCCCATTTGGCGTACAGTTTATTATCCCGCAAGATCTGTAACACCTGCCTAACATGCTCCTGATGAGACACAAGATCTGGCGAGTAAATTAAGATATCATCCAGATATATGACAACAAACTGTCCCACCAAGCGGCGAAAAATGTCATTAACAAAGTGTTGGAACACCGCCGGAGCATTAGTCAGACCGAATGGCATGACAAGGTTCTCATAATGCCCCTCCGGAGTGTTAAACGCCGTCTTCCACTCATCCCCCTCCTTCATCCTAATCAGATTGTACACCCCCCTGAGATCCAACTTAGAGAACCATTTGGCGCCCACGATCTGATTGAAGAGATTGGGGATAAGTGGGAGCGGATACGGATCTCGGACCGTAATCCGATTAAGTTCACGGAAATCCAGGCAAGGGCGTAGGCCTCCATCTTTCTTCTTCACAAAGAAGAACCCCGCGGCCACCGGGGAAGATGAAGGTCTAATATGCCCCTTAGCCAAACTCTCAGAAATATAATCCTTCATGGCCTGCCTCTCAGGACCATATAGGTTATACAACCTAGATTTAGGTAACTTGGCCCCAGGGAGCAGTTTTACAGAACAGTCATACACACGATGAGGATGTAGTTCCTGACACCCTTTCTCCGAGAATACATCCTCAAAATCCGCCAGAAATGGAGGTAAGACTCTAGGAGCGACCGCACCGATGACCGTATTCATGCAGTTTTTATTACAGAATTCACTCCATTGGCTTATCTCTCTGGATTGCCAATTAATAACCGGGTTATGCTTAGTTAACCAAGGAAGGCCCAACACTATAGGAGTGGGAAGACCCTCCAACACGTAACAGACAACAGTTCTTTATGTATCGCCCCCACTTGAAGATTTACATTATGCACTGCTTGCAAAAAACTTTCCTGACCGAAAGGCCTGGCGTCGATCGAGAATATGGGGATGGGTTTAGCCAACACACTCAATCGCATACCTTGAACCCGGGCAAACCGAGCGTCCACCAGATTTGCCCCGGCCCCACTATCCAGAAGAACAGATATCCTCTCAGTTCTCGTACCCACCACCACCTCCGCCGGTACGAGAAACTGAGACGAACCTAGGGACGAAATACCTACTCCCAGATTGCCGTCCACCACACAACCTGGGATCAATAGTTTTCTGACGACCCTTTACTCTGCAAAGGACGGGATGGACCCAATAAAATGTCCCTTTCTCCCGCAGAAGAAACACCTTCCTGCCTTGTGGCGCACCGCCGGTCCCCTCCCCCGAAATTATGTCCCTCCTAACTGCATAGGCTCCTCTGGACTGACCAGAGGAACCTCCATATAAGGGGCCCTTGTAGAAGGTGGAGTCATCACAGGGGGCGGAGTTACCCCGCCCCTCTCCCGAAGCCATCTGTCAATGCGAATAGCAAGGGCCATAGCGGCTTCCAGTGACGCGGGAGGGTCATACTGTGCCAATACATCCTTTAATTTGTCAGATAAACCTTGACAAAACTGGCTCCTAAGAGCTGGGTCATTCCACTGGGTGTCCGTGGCCCACCTACGGAACTCCGAACAGAATTCCTCCGCCGGACGATCTCCCTGCTGGATCCTACGTAACTTAGATTCAGCAAGGAGATCCGATCCGGGTCATCATATACGAGACCGAGAGCTGCGAAAAACCTATCCACTGACTGGAGAGCCGGGAGCCCGGGGGAAGAGAGAATGCCCATGATTGTGGGTCCCCTTGTAGGAGCGAGATGACAATTCCCACCCTTTGTTCTTCACTCCCCGATGACCGTGGCCGCAGCCGAAAGTACAACTTACATGCCTCCCGGAAAACAAAAAACTTGTCCCGCCCCCCAGTAAACCTGTCAGGGAGAGCTACTTTAGGTTCTGGTCCGGCTTGCTCCGGGGGATACGAAACCTTGGACTTAACGTCCGCCAGCTCCATGGACAAACTCTGCAACTGTCGAGCTAGACTGGCTACTGGATCCATGGAGGCTGGAGAGAATCTTTTGTCGGTCGGTGAAAAATGTCACGCTGTCACTGCGTACAGGAGGTCAGGGTCCTATGCTGACCCTAAGCTGGGGCCCTGACTAATCCCTCTACCTGGAGGTACTGTTAATGGTACAGAGGTCCAGGCCACCAGCGTAACCCTACCTCCTGAGAATCCCTGAACCTCAGTAATCTAGTCCTGAGAAGGACCCCGATCACAACAGTAGGGGACAGGGTAGTTAATGCTAATACACAGTACTAGACGAACGAGACAGTACAAGGGGAAAACCAAAACCCACCTTGCATACAAAAACTCACACCACAATAACAGAGGGAACACAAACGGGTAAGGAGATAAATGATAAAGCGAGGAAGGGAAAAAAACCACACCGAGTACACTTCGCTCCAAACTCTTCAATACCACGATCCGCTCTGATGGTCTGTATGAAATGCTTTCACCGACAACTACCCTATCAGACCGGCAGGTATTTGAAGGAGTCCCAATACTGCAGAATTAACTGCAGCTGGGTGAGGCTGGGCCTCGTCTAGCACAGAGAGAGAGAGAGAATTAACTCCCTCACTGCCGAAAAACACCAAGCACCAAAAACTCAGCTGCGAGAAGTCAGGCTGTGCAATCGCGACGATCTTCGTGGCGACACACCCGTGACATATGAAGCCAGAGCTGTCAATCACATTAGACATTAGAAGGGGGGTGGAGAATAATGGAATACAAACAGGTTTGACGGTGAATGTACATGATTGGCCACGCCATGAAGCACCGAGCGGCAGGACTTATTTTGAACAGTCATTCTCTACTGACAGAGTCCCTTTAAGGGTAACTTGTCACCTTTGAGAAACGCTATTTATCTGCAGATATAGGGTTACTCTGCAGGTAAATGTGGTTTAAAGCCTGGTTAGCCCGGAATAATGGGAAAGCGTTGGCTGCAGGGAGAAAATTAAGCTTTATTCTCCCTACCGGCAGTCGCTTCCTGTGATGGGTCGGTGCAAGAAGGGAGACATTACAGTCACCGCTAACTACAAAGTGAGCGTGCTGTAATAACATCCCGGCACTGTGATCGTGACATCGTCCATGGGGCCCAACCTCAGGCTGGGTTTCGATGAACAACTAACATGGCAGCAACACATGACAACCATCAGCAACCTGCAACTGAGTCACAGGGGGCTGATGGCTGCAGGTGAGTGCATGCAACGGCCGTCGTGCCATCTAAATGTCGCTGTCAGTGATTGACAAGGGCATTTAAATACTTAAAACAGCAGCAATCAAGACGAGCTCTGATCACTGCTGTTACAGGCAGACGCCGGCTATGTATCACAGCTGACATCTGCCTGGTATGGAGCAGGCTCAGCTCCTGAACCCGCTCCATACAATCACATCCCTATGGTGACAGTTATGACAGGGTTAGAACATTTCACTTGTCTGTTCCTAAACATGGAAAGACAAATGGAATTCCCTAACATGTGAAAGAGCCCTAATAGATTTAGTAAATGTGCCACAGACATATGAATGCTTTTACACACCACAATGCACTGTTACATACACACATCTTACAAAAATACATATAATTACAGATACACAGACACGCACAAACACGCCAGTACATGAATACAACATCTGAACCCCCATCAGTATGTGGTACATCAATTGCAGTGTCAGATCAGCCCCATATACCTTTCTATCGCAGGAACCTACAACTCCCAGTATGTTCTTAACAATCGAGATACTGGGAGTTGTTGTCGTCAGTCATCATCAGACTGCGGACCATACAGGAACCACAGCACTGATGAGACACAGACTGGATCACAAATAAACATTTACATCCAGGTATCTTACCTCAGACATCTCTGATTAGAGTCTTTCTCTTCATCATATGGATGAACTCTTTATGCATCAAATGGCCAAGTTCTCCAAAAAATATGACATAGTGGTCATGGGAGATTTCAACTATCCAGACATTTGTTGGGAATCTCTCTCAGGCAAAACTAACAGGTCAAGGAAATTCTTATCCTCTCTTGCTGACAACTTTATCTTCCAAAAGGTAGAGGAGAAAACAAGGGGATCTGCTACCTTGGATCTAATCCTTATAAACAGGGAGGAAATGGTTGAGGAGGTAAGAGTGGCTGGGACCCTAGGAGGTAGTGACCATGCTATTTTAGAATTTTGGATAACAAGAGGAGGAAGACCTGTGAAGACTCATACGTCAAGGTTAGATTTCAGTAAGGCAGATTTTAAGGGACTCAGAAAGAGAATTGGAGGGATCCAATGGCAGGATATCCTTAAGGACAAAAATGTCCAGGAAGGATGGGACATCTTGAAAAATGAGATTCTCAAAGCACAATCGTTAACAATTCCAAAAAGAGGGAAGAATGGGAAGCATTTAAGGAAACCAGGATGGATGAACACAGAACTTAAACACATGCTAAAAAGGAAGAAATAAATGTTTATCAAATGGAAAGAGGGAGGCATATCTAAAGAAGAATATAATGCCATCTGCAGAACCTGCAGGGCACAAATCAGATTATCTAAAGCTGACAATGAATTAAGGCTTGCAAGAGATGTCAAAAGCAACAAAAAAGGTTTTTGGGGATACGTCAAAAGTAAAAAAAATGTCAAAGATGCTATAGGATTTTTACAGGATGAAAATGATGAAATGGTAAGAAAGGATGTTGAGAAGGCTGAACTTTTAAATTCCTATTTTGCATCTGTTTTCTCTCAGAAAGGAAATGTAACATCAACTGATCTTCACTGTCCTATTAAAGGAATAGAAGAATCCAGGATATCTATATACAGAAAGACAGTGAGGAAACACTTAGCTAACCTAAATGAATTCAAGTCTCCAGGTCCAGATGAATTACACCCCAGAATACTGAAGGAGATAGCAGAAGAAATTCTTGAACCACTGTCCATAATCTTTGAAAATTCTTGGAGAACAGTAGAAGTCCCAGAAGACTGGAGAAGAGCAAATGTTGTTCCTATCTTCAAAAAGGGGAAGAAGGTGGACCCAGGGAACTACAGGTCGGTGAGTCTGACTTCTATACCAGGAAAAATCTTTGAACAAATTATTAAAGAACATGTATGTAAGTACCTGCATAAGAATGAAGTGATTAAACAGAGTCAGCATGGGTTTGTAACTAATAAGTCATGTCAGACTAACTTAATTTCCTTCTATGACAGAATCACTGACTGGGTGGATCAGGGAAATGCTGTAGATATAGTATATCTTGACTTAAGCAAAGCATTTGACAAAGTATCTCACACAATCCTTATTGAAAAAATGACTAAGTATGGAATGGACAAGGCAACTGTTAGGTGGATTCATAACTGGCTTAGTGATCGGACTCAAAGAGTGGTCGTAAATGGCTGCACATCCAGTTGGAAGAATGTCTCAAGTGGGGTACCACAAGGCTCTGTTTTGGGCCCTGTATTGTTCAACATCTTTATCAATGATTTAGATGAAGGAATTGAGGGTAAACTGATCAAATTTGCTGATGACACAAAGCTAGGAGGGGTAGCTAATACTAGAGAAGAGAGAGAGAGGATTCAAAAAGATATAAATAAACTGGAGCAGTGGGCAGCATCTAACAGAATGGTTTTTAACAGGGAAAAATGCAAAGTACTACATCTGGGCAATAAAAATGAAAAAAGCATATACAAAATGGGAGGAATAGGGCTAAGTAACAGCACATGTGAAAAAGACTTGGGTATACTAATTGATCACAGACTGAACATGAGTCAACAGTGTGATGCAGCTGTCATGTGTGCATCGCCACGAAGATCGTCGCGGTTGCACATTCTGACTTCTCACAGCTGAGTTGCTGTTTCTTTGTGTTTGGCAGTTAGGGAGTTAATTCTGTCTGTGCTCAGTTCTGGGACTGGGTGCAGTTTTCTCCCAGATGCAATTAATTATTTGTTGATTGGTTTCCTTTAAATCTCTGGTTGTCTGTGTTGGGAGTTGCCAGTGAAATTCTTCATGCAGACCACAGATAGGATTGTATCTGTATAGACTTAAGTTAAAGAGCTCCTTAGTTGTTTTAAGCTCACCTTGCTTAGAGTTTAATATCCCAGATCATTTATGTTCCTTCTGTGTTTGAGTGTGTATGCAAGTCTGTGTTTTCTCCAGTCTGTCTTATATGTCTAATCTGTGTATTTAGCAGAGATCAGCCCATATCCCTTTGGTGGTAATCAGAATCCTTCTTAGGACTGATTACAGGGTTCAGGGACTGATAGGAGACAGGGTTAGGCTGGAGACTTGGACCTCTGAACCATTATCAGTACCTCCAAGGTGAGGGATTAGTTAGGACCCCAGTTTAGGGTCAGGTTAGACCCCCGGTCCTCCTCTTTCCTGTGACAGTGTATCAAGTCCTCAAGATTAACCCTGAGTTCAACGGATATCGTGTCAGGTAAATCTATTCTATATTTACATGCTGATGTTGCTAATCTATATGTTGTATAGAGTGTTGTTCTTTTAAGAATAGTTTACTGACATCGTACACATATCATAAGACCGCGTGACATTTTCACTGGCCCATAAAATTATTCCCAGTTGCCATGGATCCAGTAGCCCAGCTGGCTCTGCAGTTGCAGGGATTATCCATGGAGCTGACGGACATTAAGTCCAAAGTTTTGTCTCCCTCGGAGCAAACCAGATTTGAACCTAAAGTAGCTCTCCCGGACAGGTTCACTGGTGGGCGAGACAAATTTTTTACCTTCAGGGAAGCATGTAAATTGTATTTTCGGCTTCAGCCTCGATCATCAGGGAGTGAAGAGCAGAGAGTGGGAATTGTTATCTCGCTCCTACAAGGGGACCCTCAATCCTGGGCCTTCTCCCTTCCTCCGGGATCCCCGGCTCTACAGTCAGTAGATTGATTTTTTACTGCCCTGGGTTTGGTATATGATGACCCAGATCGGGTCTCTCTTGCTGAGACAAAATTACGTAAGATACAGCAGGGAGATCGTCCGGCGGAGGAATTTGCTTCTGAGTTCCGTAGATGGGCCACAGATTCTCAGTGGAATGACCCAGCTCTTAGGAGCCAGTTTTGTCATGGGCTTTCTGACAAATTAAAGGATGTTTTGGCTCAGTATGATTCTCCTCCATCACTGGAGGCTGCTATGGCCCTAGCTATCCGTACTGATAGACGGCTCCGGGAGAGGTGCGAGGTAACTCCGCCCCTGTTGTTACTCCACCTACTACTAAAGTCCCTTATGTTGAGGTTCCCTTGTCTGTTCGGAGGAGCCTATGCAGTTGGGAGGGACATCATTTCGTAGGAGGGATTGGCGGTACGCCGCAGGACTAGAAGGTGTTTCTTCTGCGGGAAAGAGGGACATTTTGTTGGGGGATGTCCATCCCGTGCCTTGTTGAGCAAAAAGTCGCCGGAAAACTGTTAATCCCAGGTTGTGTGGTGGACGACAACCTGGGAGTATGTATTTCATCCGCCAGTTCTTCTCAGTTCCTTGTACCAGTGGAGGTGGTAGTTGGTACGAGAGTGGAGAGATTGTCTGTTCTTCTTGATAGTGGTTCCGGGGCTAATCTGGTTGACGCTCAGTTTGCTCAGGCTCAAGGTATGCATCTGAGTGTATTGGTCAAACCGATTCCTTTATTCTCCATTGACGCCAGGCCTCTCGGCCAAGGTAGCTTTGTTCATGAGGTTCATAACATTGACCTTCGGGTAGGGGCAATACATAGGGAACTATTATCTTGTTATGTGTTGGAGGGTCTACCTACTCCTATTGTGTTGGGACTTCCTTGGTTGGTTAAACATAACCCTGTGATTAATTGGCAGTCCAGAGATATAAGCCAATGGGGGGAGTTTTGCAAAAGTAACTGCATGAACACAGTCATCAGTGCGGTCGTGCCTAGTACTTTGCCTCCTTTTTTGGAGGACTTTGGGGATGTGTTCTCTGAGGAGGGGTGTCAGGTGTTGCCTCCTCATCGCGTGTATGACTGCTCTATTAATTTACTTCCTGATGCTAAGTTACCTAAAGCTAGGTTATATAACCTTTCTGGTCCTGAGAGGCAGGCTATGAAAGATTATATTTCGGAAAGTCTGGCCAAAGGGCATATTAGACCTTCATCTTCCCAGTGGCCGCGGGGTTTCTTCTTTGTGAAGAAAAAAGATGGAGGCCTACGCCCTTGCTTGGATTTCCGCGAACTTAATCGGATTACTGTTCGAGATCCGTATCCACTCCCTCTGATTCCTGATCTCTTCAATCAAATTGTTGGCGCCAAATGGTTCTCTAAATTGGATCTCAGGGGGGCGTATAATCTGATTAGGATAAAAGAGGGGGATGAGTGGAAAACGGCGTTTAACACGCCGGAGGGACATTATGAGAACCTTGTCATGCCTTTTGGTCTGACTACTGCACCAGCAGTATTCCAACATTTTGTTAATGACATTTTTCGTCATCTGGTGGGGCTGTTTGTGGTCGTATATTTGGATGACATTTTAATTTACTCACCAGATCTTGTGTCTCACCAGGAGCATGTGAGACAGGTGTTGCAGATCTTGCGAGACAATAAACTATACGCCAAACTGGAAAAGTGTGTATTCGCCGTACAGGAACTTCAGTTTTTGGGTTTCTTGGTGTCAGCCTCCGGTTTCCGTATGGACCCTGAAAAGGTGAGAGCAGTGCTTGAATGGGATCAGCCAGAGGATCTTAAGGCTCTGCAGCGTTTTCTGGGGTTTGCTAACTACTACCGGAAATTTATTTGTAATTTCTCATCTGTTGTCAAACCTCTCACTGACATGACAAGAAAAGGGACGGATTTTTCTAAATGGTCGGACAAAGCTTGCCAAGCTTTTTCCTCTTTGAAAAAATGTTTTGCTTCGGCACCCGTTCTCATCCAACCAGATGCATCACAGCCGTTCGTTGTGGAGGTGGACGCGTCTGACGTAGGGGTGGGTGCAATATTGTCCCAGGGTCCGTCCCCTGGTAAATGGCATCCGTGCGCTTTCTTTTCTAAAAAATTGTCGTCCGCCGAAAGGAATTATGATATCGGCAATAGGGAACTTTTGGCCATTAAGTTGGCTTTTGAAGAATGGCGTCACTTTTTGGAGGGGGCAGTCCACCCGGTCACCGTCATTACTGATCACAAGAACCTGCTGTATTTGGAATCTGCTAAGCGTCTGAATTCCAGACAAGCTCGATGGTCGTTGTTTTTTACCAGGTTTAATTTTGTTGTCACTTATCGCCCTGGATCTAAGAATGTTAAGGCGGATGCCTTGTCTCGCAGTTTCCCAGGGGCCGGGAAAATGGATGACCCGATTCCTATCCTTCAGGAGGGGGTTGTAGTGTCGGCTGTATGTTCTGAGCTTGAGGAGGAGGTGTTAGAGGCTCAGGGGGACGCCCCTGCAGGACCTCCAGGGAGACTGTTTGTCCCAAATCAGTTGAGACAAAAGGTTATTGAGGCACATCATAATTCTGCTTTAGCAGGACATCCAGGGAGTAAGGCTACTTTAGATCTCCTTTCTCGCCGGTTTTGGTGGCCTAACGTTAATAAAGATGTTTTAACTTTTGTCGCGTCCTGTGGGGTTTATGCTCGCTCTAAGACCCCTCATACCCGTCCGTCTGGGACCCTCTTACCCTTGAAACTTCCGGAGCGTCCATGGACTCATTTGTCTATGGACTTCATCACGGACCTTCCTCAGTCGTCAGGGAAGACTGTCATACTGGTGGTTGTTGACAGGTTCAGTAAGATGGCACATTTCATTGCTCTTCCTGCCCTCCCTAATGCTAAAACTCTGGCGCAGGTGTTCATTGGGGAGATTGTGAGACTTCATGGGTTGCCTTCTGATGTGGTGTCAGATAGGGGGTCTCAGTTTGTGTCCAAGTTTTGGAGGGCATTTTGTTTACGTCGGGGGATGCAATTGTCATTTTCCTCGGCTTTTCATCCGCAGACCAATGGTCAGACAGAGCGTCTGAATCAAAGCCTAGAGACTTATCTTCGGTGTTTTGTCTCAGAGAACCAGGAGGACTGGTCTTCTTTCTTGCCTCTGGCAGAGTTCGCTCTTAACAACAGGCGGAGCGAGTCCACTGGTAAGTCCCCGTTTTTTGGGGCATATGGTTTTCATCCCCAGTTTTGTACATTCAATGGGGGGGGGGCCCTTCTGGGGTTCCTGAGGAGGAGCGTTTCTCGTCGTCACTTGCTTCAGTGTGGAGAGGTGTATTGAATAATCTGAGTGCTATGGGGAACCGTTATAAACGTATGGCTGATAGGAGGAGAGTTTCTGGTCCAGATCTTAATGTGAACGATCTGGTATGGTTGTCTACCAGGAATATAAAACTTAAAGTTCCCTCCTGGAAGCTGGGCCCCAGATTCATCGGGCCGTACAGGATCAGTTCCATAATTAATCCTGTGGCATTTCGTCTGGACCTCCCTCCTACGTTTAAAATCCACAATGTGTTCCACAAGTCATTACTTAAGAGGTACGTGGCACCAGTCATACCATCACCTCTACCTCCTCCTCCAGTGGTGGTCAATGGTAACTTGGAGTTTCAAGTGTCAAAGATCATTGACTCACGTCTGAATCGCCGGTCCCTTCAGTACTTGGTTCATTGGAAGGGGTATGGTCCAGAGGAGAGGACGTGGGTTCCTGCGTCTGACATTAACGCAGATCGTTTGGTGCAGACCTTCCACAGAACTCACCCGGGCAAACCTGGCCCTGAGGGTCCGGAGGCCCCTCGTAGAAGGGGGGGTACTGTCATGTGTGCATCGCCACGAAGATCGTCGCGGTTGCACATTCTGACTTCTCACAGCTGAGTTGCTGTTTCTTTGTGTTTGGCAGTTAGGGAGTTAATTCTGTCTGTGCTCAGTTCTGGGACTGGGTGCAGTTTTCTCCCGGCTGCAATTAATTATTTGTTGATTGGTTTCCTTTAAATCTCTGGTTGTCTGTGTTGGGAGTTGCCAGTGAAATTCTTCATGCAGACCACAGATAGGATTGTATCTGTATAGACTTAAGTTAAAGAGCTCCTTAGTTGTTTTAAGCTCACCTTGCTTAGAGTTTAATATCCCAGATCATTTATGTTCCTTCTGTGTTTGAGTGTGTATGCAAGTCTGTGTTTTCTCCAGTCTGTCTTATATGTCTAATCTGTGTATTTAGCAGAGATCAGCCCATATCCCTTTGGTGGTAATCAGAATCCTTCTTAGGACTGATTACAGGGTTCAGGGACTGATAGGAGACAGGGTTAGGCTGGAGACTTGGACCTCTGAACCATTATCAGTACCTCCAAGGTGAGGGATTAGTTAGGACCCCAGTTTAGGGTCAGGTTAGACCCCCGGTCCTCCTCTTTCCTGTGACAGTGTATCAAGTCCTCAAGATTAACCCTGAGTTCAACGGATATCGTGTCAGGTAAATCTATTCTATATTTACATGCTGATGTTGCTAATCTATATGTTGTATAGAGTGTTGTTCTTTTAAGAATAGTTTACTGACATCGTACACATATCATAAGACCGCGTGACAGCAGCAGCAAAAAAGGCAAATACAATTCTAGGATGTATCAACAGAAGCATACAGCCTAGATCACGTGAGGTCATTATTGCCCTCTACTCCTCTTTGGTCAGACCTCATCTGGAATACTGTGTCCAGTTTTGGGCACCACATTTTAACCCCTTCACCCCCAAGGGTGGTTTGCACGTTAATGACCGGACCAATTTTTACAATTCTGACCACTGTCTCTTTATGAGGTTATAACTCTGGAACGCTTCAACGGATCTTCGCGATTCTGAGATTGTTTTCTCGTGACATATTGTACTTCATGTTAGTGGTAAAATTTCTTCGATATAACTTGGCGTTTATTTTTGAAAAAAACGCAAATATGGCGAAAATTTTTAAAATTTTGCAATTTTCAAACTTTGAATTTTTATTCCCTTAAAACAGAGAAATATATCACACAAAATAGTTAAGAAATAACATTTCCCACATGTCTACTTTACATCAGCACAATTTTGGAACCAAAATTTTTTTTTGTTAGGAAGTTATAAGGGTTAAAAGTTGACCAGCGATTTCTCATTTTTACAACAAAATTTACAAAGCCATTTTTTTTAGGGACCACCTCACATTTGAAGTCACTTTGAGGGGTCTATATGGCAGAAAATACCCAAAAGTGACACCATTCTAAAAACTGCACCCCTCAAGGTACTCAAAACCACATTCAAGAAGTTTATTAACCCTTCAGGTGCTTCACAGTAACTAAAGCAACGTGGAAGGAAAAAATGAATATTTTACTTTTTAGCCACAAAAATGATCTTTTACAAACTTTTTTTTTATTTTCACAAGGGTAAAAGGAGAAAATGGACAGATAAGGTTGTTATGCAATTTCTCCTGAGTACGCCAATACCCCATATGTGGGGGAAAACCACTGTTTGGGCACACGGCAGAGCTCGTAAGGGAAGGAGCGACGTTTGACTTTTTCAAACTAAAATTGGCTGGAATTTAGATTGGATGCCATGTCGCGTTTGTCCTGAGTACGCTGATACCCCATATGTGGGGGGGAACCACTGTTTGGGCGCACGGCAGAGCTCGGAATGGAAGGAGCACCATTTGACTTTTTCCAACCAAAATTGGCTGGAATTGAGTTTGGATGCCATGTTGCATTTGGAGAGCCCCTGATGTGCCTAAACAGTGGAAACCCCCCACAAATGACCCCATTTGGGAAACTAGACCCCCTAAGGAACTTATCTAGATTTTTGATGAGCAATTTGAACCCCAAGTGCTTCACACAAGTTTATAACGTAGAGGCGTAAATTTAAAAATCATATTTTTTCCACAAAAATGATCTTTTCACCCTAATTTTTATTTTTCCAAGGGTAACAAGACTCCAAAAGTTATTGTGCAATTTGTCCTGAGTGCACTGATACCCCATATGTGGGGGTAAACCACTGTTTGGGTGCATGGCAGAGTTTGGAAGGGAAGGAGCGCTGTCTGACTTTTTCAACGCAGAATTGGCTGGACGCCATGTCGTGTTTGGAGAGCTCCTGATCTGCCTAAACAGTGGAAACCCCCATAAATGACACCATTTTGGAAACTAGACCCCTCAAGGAACTTATCTAGATGTGTGGTGAGAACTTTGAACCCCCAGGTGTTTCACTAAAGTTTATAACGTACAGCCGTAAAATAAAAAATCTTTTTATTTTTTTACAAAAATGATTTTTTCGCCCCAATATTTTATTTTCACAAGGGTAACAGAAGCAATTGGAACGCAAAAGTTGTTGTCCAATTTGTCCTGAGTACACTGATACCCAATATGTGGGCGAAAACTACTGTATGGGCACACGTCGGGGCTCGGAAGGGAAGTAGTGACGTTTTAGATTGCAGACTTTGATGGAATGGTCTGGGGGCGTCATGTCACATTTGGAGAGCCCCTGATGCACCTAAACAGTGGAAACCCCCCACAAGTGACCCCATTTTGGCAAATAGACCCCACAAGGAACTTATCTAGATGTGTGGTGAGCACTTTGAACCCCGAAGTGCTTCACAGAAGTTTATAACGCACAGCCGTAAAAACAAAAAAATCCTTTTTTTTTTACAAAAATGATTTTTTCGCCCCCAATATTTTATTTTCACAAGGGTAACAGGAGAAATTGGACCCCAAAAGTTGTTGTCCAATTTGTCCTGAGTACGCTGATACCCAATATGTGGGAGAAAACTACTGTATGGGCGCACGTCAGGGCTCGGAAGGGAAGTAGTGACGTTTTGGATTGCAGACTTTGATGGAATGGTCTGGGGGCGTCATGTCGCATTTGGAGAGCCCCTGATGTGCCTAAACAGTGGAAATCCCCAACAAGTGACCCCATTTTGGAAAATAGACCCCACAAGGAACTTATCTAGGTGTGTGGTGAGCGCTATGAAGCCCCAAGTGCTTCACAGAAGTTTATAATGTACAGCCGTAAAAACAAAAAAATAATTTTTTTTGTACAAAAATGATATTTTCGACCCCAGTTTTTTATTTTCCCAAGGGTAACAGAAGAAATAGGACAAATTGCACAATAACTCTTGGGGTACAGAGTACGCTGATACCCCATATGTGGGGATAAACTACTGTTTGGACGCATGGCAGAGCTCAGAAGTGAAGGAGCACCGTTTGACTTTTTCAACGCAGAATTGGCTGGAATTGAGATCAGACGCCATGTCACATTTGGAGAGCCCCTGATATGCCTAAACAGCGGAAACCCCCCAATTCTAACTCCAACCCTAACCCCAACACACCCCTAACCCTAGTCCCAACCCTAACCACAAACCTAACCCTAACACACCCCTAATCCCAACCCTAACCCTAATCCTAACTTTAGCGCCAACCCTAACCCTAACTTTAGCCGCAACCCTAACCCTAATGGGAAAATGGAAATAAATACATTTTTTTAATTTTATTATTTTTCCCTAACTAAGGGGGTGATAAAGGGGGGTTTGATTTATTATTTATAGCGGGTTTTTATGATTGGCAGCTGTCACGCTAAAAGACGCTTTTTATTGCAAAAATAGTTTTTTGCATCGCCACATTTTGAGAGCTATAATTTTTGCATATTTTGGCCCACAGAGTCATGTGAGGTCTTATTTTTTGCGGTACGAGTTGACGTTTTTATTGGTACCATTTTGAGCAGGTGACATTTTTTGATCGCTTTTTATTTCGATTTTTGGGACGTTAGAATGAACAAAAATCAGCAATTCATGAATTTCTTTTGGGGGAGGCGTTTTTATTGTTCCACGTGTGGTAAAATTGATAAAGCAGTTTTATTCTTCGGGTCAGTACGATTATGGCGATACCTCATTTATATCATTTTTTTATGTTTTAGCGCTTTTATAGAATAAAAACAATTTTATATAAAAAATAATTATTTTTGCATCGCTTTATTCTGCGAGCTATAACTTTTTTATTTTTTCGCTGATGATGCTGTATGGCGGCTCGTTTTTTGCGGGACAAGATGACGTTTTCATCGGTACCATGTTTATTTATATCGGTCTTTTTGATCGCGCGTTATTCCACTTTTTGTTCGGCGGTATGATGATAAAGCATTGATTTTTTGCTTCGTTTTTTTTTTTTTTTTTAAGGGGTTCACTAAAGGGGTTAACTAGTGGGACAGTTTTATAGGGGGGGTCGTTACTGACGCGGCGATACCAAATATGTGTACTTTTATTGTTTTGTTTTTTTTATTTACAGGAAGGATTTTTTTTTTATAACATGTTTATTTTTATTTTTTTAACTTTTTTACTTTGTCCCAGGGTGGGACATCACTGTATTTTATCAAATCGCTGGTGTGACAGTGTGCACAGCACTCTGTCACACCAGC
Source organism: Oophaga sylvatica (assembly GCA_033576555.1). Lineage (NCBI taxonomy): Eukaryota > Metazoa > Chordata > Amphibia > Anura > Dendrobatidae > Oophaga > Oophaga sylvatica. Next base: position 37,860 of record JARQOD010004641.1, read on the forward strand.
GATCGCTCAGGCATAGCTGCAGGCTTCTCAGTGCCTGCTCTCAGCAGGCACTGAGGAAGCCGCCTCCCTCCAGGACCCCGGCGCCATCTTGGATCCGGGTCCTGGGAGGGAGGAAGCCCTCAGAACAGCGCGATCACATCGCGCTGGTCTGAGGGTCTCAGGGGGGCGCGCAGGGAGCCCCCACCCTGCGCGATCCTCCCCTGTGCCCCCAGTACACCGCGATCATGTTTGATCGTGGTGTGCTAGGGGTTAATGTGCCGGGAGCGGTCCGTGACCGCTCCTGACACACAGTCACGGGTGTCAGCTGTGATAATCAGCTGACACCCGGCGGCGATTAGCTGCGCTCCCCTCAGGAGCGCAGCTGATCGCCTATGACGTACTATCCCGTCCATGGGCAGAATGGCACGGGTTTTATGGATGGGATAGTACGTCTAATGTCAGAGAGGGGTTAAAAAAGACATCAACAAACTGGAGCAAGTTCAAAGGAGAGCCACCAGAATGGTGACCGGTCTGCAAACCATGTCCTATGAGGAACGGTTGCAGGATTTGGGAATGTTTAGCTTGCAAAAAAGAAGACTGAGAGGAGACTTAATAGCTGTCTACAAATATCTCAAGGGCTGTCACATTGTAGAAGGATCATCTTTATTCTCATTTGCACAAGGAAAGACTAGAAGCAATGGGATGAAACTGAATGGGAGGAGACACAGATTAGATATTAGAAAAAACTTTTTGACAGTTAGGGTGATCAAGGAGTGGAACAGGCTGCCACGAGAGGTGGTAAGTTCTCCTTCAATGGAAGTCTTCAAACAAAGGCTGGACAGACATCTGTCTGGGATGATTTAGAGAATCCTGCTTTGAGCAGGGGGTTGGACCAGATGGCCCAGGAGGTCCCTTCCAACTCTACCATTCTATGATTCTATGATTCTATTCTTCCTTTTCGTCTCCATCTTGTCCAGAGCCCACGATGACTCTTCTTATCCAAAGCTGTTCTCCGCAGATCTCCATCTTCTCCGGTCTTCTGCAGCACATCCCCACACGACGCCCCTAAAAATAGCAGTGTCATTATGATGTGCCTGAATAAAAATATTTCTGCCCTGCCTCGGTATAGACTATTAACACTCACAATGCTCCCTGCACTAAATATGACCCACACACTCTACACTTCTTATGGTACATGCCCTCCACACTATCCTCTCTTTTCTACACTGGGTCTCCTCTTCACACTGTCCTCTCACACGGTGTCTCCCCTATACTGCCCAGTCTCTATACAGTGCCCCGTCATCACACTACCTTTCTACAGCAGGGTTCCCCAACTTCAGTCCTTAAGGCCCACCAACAGGTCATGTTTTCAGGATTTCCTTAGTATTGCCCAGGTGATAATTGCATCACCTGTGCAATACAATGGAAATCCTGAAAACATGACCTGTTGGTGGGCCTTGAGGACCGGAGTTTGCGAACACTGCTCTACAGCATACCATTCCCTCCTTGCTGTGCCCTCACACTGTCCCCCCATACTGCCGCATCTATATACCTCCCCCCCCACTACCACCTAGTCTCTGTTCTGTGTCCCCTCACACTTTTCTCCCCCATGCTGTCTCCTCTTACTCTCCATAATGTCTCCTCACACATCCCCCTTCTGTTCCCCCACCCATTCCCCCTCCCCTCATTCACCATGCTGTTTCTTCACACATTCTCCCCACACAGTCTCCTAAAATTCTCCCCCCACCATCTCTTCCCAATTATAATAAATATTTGGAAGAGCACAGACACACAGAGACATACAGAAGCACACATATACACACAAAGACACGCAGACATGCATTAGCAGACACACATACACTTGCAGATTGCACACGTGCAGAAATGGGGACACACACATATACACACAGGCAAGCGAACTTACACACGCAGACAGTCATGCTCATACACACAGACAAGCACACACAGAAATGTGGACACGTGCGCGCACAGACACAAACACAGACGTGCAGAAGCATGCGCACACACGTGTGAAGACACATATACACAGAAATGCGCGCATAGACACATAGAAGCAGACCCTGGAAGACATGCACACACACGTTCACATGCAGACACTCAAAGACATACACACATAGAAATGCATATGTAAACACAGACGCCTGCATGCAGACACAGAAATGCATACATAGACACGCACACGTAGACATACGAAGGCACACACATAAACAGGCATATACATATACCATGCATACATACACACAGTGGTGTAACTACAAAGTTATGGGCCCCGGTGTGAACTTTCAAATGCCCCCCATGCCAAAATATTTTCCACCCAAATTCACATTTTCCCTATTCATTTCGCACACTATAGCTTTGTTGCAATGTTGTATAGTCTGACCTCAGTGGCGTAACTATTCGGTGCCCTATCCTGGTATATATTTGTCCCCCGTACTGCCGTTGTTCTGTAATGTATAGAAGAAAATAAACCATTATACTCATCAGGGGCTTACATAGAAGTCATGGGGATCCATATAAAAAGTATAATGCACCCCCATAGTCCGCCATATAATATATTGCACCCCCATAGTCCTCTATATAATATACTGCACAGTTCATAGTCATCCATGTAGTATAATCAAATGCACCTCCATAGTCATCCATAAAGTATAATGCACAGCACATAGTCCTCAATAAAGTATAATGCACCCTGTGAAGGACAACCCCCCGTCCTTCCACGTCACCAATGTGATGTAACTCCACAGGCACAGCTCTCTGGCGCCCCCTTTGTCTCTCAGGTCAGTAAGGGAACTGCACCTAGAGCAAATGGAGATTAATTTTATGGTTTAATTGCCTTAAGGGCGCACTAGATAATTACAGAAATATACAGTAAGCTATACAACGGAATTACAATGGATTTGCAGTCAGAGTAAAATACAACAATAATGGTACAAGGCTTAGAGGCAGAGGCGTAGCTAGGGGTTCAGCTCAGGGGGGGCGAAACATCTGAGTGGGCCCCTAACAGTAGGACATATCATTGGAGCAACATGCGCAACCGCACATGGGCGCAAAAGGTAAGGGGGACCATATCTACCTCCAAAGAAGGAGCAATTTTGCATTTTTAGGAGTTCTTGGGCTGCAAAGCGCCCATATATAGTTCTTGCACAGGGACCCTTTCTGTCTGTGTCTCCTTGTGGCCCCTAACCAGGTATTCATGATTATAGCTATGGTGGTATAGGGGAACCTCAAGAGATGACAGCACTGTTATTTAAAATAAATCTCCATACAAACACCAGCACTGACATTACCGCCTTATGGTGACATATAGTGGTATATACCAGTCCTACAGAACATATAAGAGATTACAGTACAGTTATAGATGGTGACTTACAGAGGACGTCCTTTCAGGTGGAGTCATTCACTTTTCCCGTCTATTCCATCTGGCCCAGACCGACATGACAACTTCTCCAGCCAGGACTCATCTGCAGAGATTACAACAAAGACACATCTGACTTCTCACATTTCTAGCAGCGTTCACATGTAGAATCATAATCATCATGTCCAACCCTCTGCTCAATGCTGGATTCACTAAACTATCTCAGACAGATGTCTGTCCAGCCTATGTGTGACGACTTCCATTGAAAGAGAACTCACCACCTCTCGTGGCAGCCTGTTCCACTCATTGATCAGCCTAACTGTCAAAAAGTTTTTTTCTATTATCTAATCTGTGTCTCCTCCCATTCAGTTTCATCCCATTGCTTCTTGTGTTTCCACAATGTATTCCCAACCTGCACCAACTCCTCATCCTGCTGATACCTCAATACTGAGCCGCTGCTGCCGTATGTGTCCCTATTACTACACCTGATACCCCAATACTGAGCCGCTGCTGCCGTATATTCCCCTATTACTGCACCTGATACCCCAATACTGAGCCGCTGCTGCCGTATGTGCCTCTATTACTGCACCTGATACCCTAATACTGAGCCGCTGCTGCCGTATGTGTCCCTATTACTGCACCTGATACACCAATACTGAGCCGCTGCTGCCGTATGTGACCCTATTACTACACCTGCTGTGTGGTACAAAAACAGAGCTCCTCCTAGTGCCCCACATAGTGATGCCCACACTGTGCACCTTACACCGTAATAATGCCTCCTTTGTGCTCTCTAGATGGTAAAATTACCACCTAGAAAATATTAATTTCCTGTACATGTGCCCTCCACATTTTGTCCCTAGAAAGTAATAATACTCCATGTGCAACTTTGATGGTCACAATACTGAGAGCCCCTATAACAATAAAGTTTAAGTGCCCACTTAACATTTAATTATGTCCCTTACATTCCCCATGTACAACTCCCCTATATACAGTATGGTGGGCTCCCCTCTACACCATATGATGATCCCACAGCTCCAGCTCCCTCATACACAGTATGATGATCTCACAGCTCCCCTATACACTGTATGATGATCCCACAGCTCCCTCATGCACTGTATGATGATCCCACAGTTCCCTCATACACAGTATGATGATCCCACAGCTCCCCTATACACTGTATGATGATCCCACAGCTCCCCTCATACACTGTATGATGATCCCACAGCTCCCCCATACACCGTATGATGATCCCACAGCTCTCCTATACACAGTATGATGATCCCACAGCTCCCCTTTACACACACTATGATGCTCCCACAGCTTCCCCATGCACACTATGATGCTCCCACAGCTCCCCTATACACCGTATGATGATCCCACAGCTCCCCTATACACAGTATGATGATCCCACAGCTCCCCTATACACAGTATGATGATTCCACAGCTCCCCTATACACCGTATGATGATCCCACAGCTCCCCTATACACCGTATGATGATCCCACAGCTCCCCTATACACAGTATGATGATCCCACAGCTCCCCAATACACACTATAATGCTCCCACAGCTCCCCCATACACTGTATGATGATCCCACAGCTCCCCTATACACAGTATGGTAGGCACACAGCTCCCTTATATAAAGTATGATGGGCCCGCAGCTCCCGTACATACAATATAATGTCCCCCAGAGTTCCCCTATATATAGAATGATGCTCCTCCAATACACAGTATAATCGTTAATAGTGTTCTGACACTGTGCAGCGCCTGCACTGAGAGCCCCTCTGCCAGGAGGAAATTAACCTTATTCCTCCCGGCAGCCTTGCTCTTCCAGTTATAGGGGTTGCGCTGGCACGGTTTCAGTCACCGCTCTGGGTATAGAAAGTGGCGGCTGTAAGAGCACCACAGCACTGACTGACAGCTGGCTCAGCACCGTCTCCCACCCAGTAACTACCCTACTGGTACCCCTATAAATAGTAAATGCTTCTTAAGTGCCCACATAATAATTAACTGAGTCCCCCTATGTACAGTAATAATGGCCCCAGCATCGCTGATGTGAGCAGGGGGTGGTGTGACGACTCTTTCGGCTTCTCCCAATTATCTTCTATTGAGAGAAGTCAAACTTATCTAGTCGACACGTGCAAATAGCAAACGTGATCACATGACCACCTGATCGCACCAGTGGTCTAGAAGTCTCATGATGGCATCACGATCTCTCCCGCACCTGAAATCCGCTGCCTCGGAGTAACTCTCGACTCTGCCCTGTCCTTCAAACCACACATCCAAACTCTTGCCACCTCCTGTCGCCTCCAACTTAAAAACATTTCCAGAATCCGTCCCTTCCTCAGCCCTCATTCTACTAAAACTCTTGTGCATGCCCTCATCATCTCCCGCCTTGATTACTGCAACATCCTCCTCTGTGGCCTCCCCGTCAACTCTCTTGCACCACTCCAATCTGTCCTCAATTCTGCTGCCCAACTAATCCACCTCTCCCCTCGCTACTCCCCTGCTTCTCCCCTCTGCAAATCCCTCCACTGGCTCCCAATTCCCCAACGAATCCAGTTCAAACTACTAACACTGACCTACAAAGCCGTCCACAACATGTCTCCTCCCTATATCTCTGAACTAATCTCCCAATAGCTTCCTTCACGTAATCTTCGATCCTCCCAAGACCTCCTACTATCCTCCACACTTATTCGTTCCTCACACAACCGCCTCCAAGATTTCTCCCGAATATCCCCCATCCTCTGGAATTCCACGCCTCAACATGTACGATTATCCACCACCCTTGGATCCTTCAGGCGGAACCTGAAAACCCATCTCTTCAGGAAAGCCTACAGCCTGCAATAACCATTCCGCCTCGCCGCCACCACCCGAGCTGCCGCCTCACCGCCACCACCCTAGCTGCCGCCACGCCGCCACCACAGAGCTGCCACATCGCCACCACCACCAGAGCTGCCGCACCCCCGACGTTCTGTTTCTTCACCATTATCCCGTAGAATGTAAGTCCGCAAGGACAGGGTCCTCTCCCCTCTGTACCAGTCTGTCATTGTAAATTTGTTTACTGTAAACGATATCTATAACTTTGTATGTAACCCCTTCTCATGTACAGCACCATGGAATTAATGGCGCTATATAAATAAATAATAATAATAATAATAATGATGGCAGGTGCACCATATCATGATTTGGCCATCTGTAGTCTCAGAATGACTGCAGACAATTATCCTGAGCCTTTAATAACTTTATAATAATAAATGAATTATTAAATTATTAAATAGAATGCAGCTTGTGGTTACACTTGTTAGGGGGCAGACAGACGGACATATTTCTCATGCGAGGATAGTATCGCCATCCTCTGAGTGACAGTTGGCTCTCCCGACCTGAGTGTAACAGCTGCATAGTAATCCATCACACTGTCACGCTCATGTCAGGAGCGGCAGCGGGCAGTCCGAGGATTGCGAAGTGATCCTCGCATGAGTTATATGGCCGTCTGCCTGCACCCTTATGCTAAGGCCGAGGTCACATTGCGAGAAACTCGCACGAGTCTCTTACCTCAATACCCGGCACTGCCGCCAGCACTCGGGACAGGAGTGTGCGGCTGCATGTATTTCTATGCAGCCGCACATGCCGGTCCGAGTGCCGGCGGCAGTGCTGGGTGTTGAGGTGCGAGTTTCTCGCATCACACTCGCAAGTGTGACCCCGGCCTTATACTTATCCTGGTTATACTATTACTTAGATATTAACCCCATCCTTTCACATTAACCCCCCAGTTCCCTAGCCCCCACAATACCCCATCCTCTCACATTAAGCCCCCAGTGCCGTCTCCTCCCTCCCATAATACCCCCATCCTCTCACATTCACCCCAGTGCCCTGTCTCCTCTCCCCTTAATAACCCCATCCTCTCACATTCACCCCCCCAGTGCACTAGCCCCCACAATACCCCCATCCTCTCACATTAATCCTCCAGTGCCCTGTCTCCTCTCCCCTTAATACCCTCATCCTCTTACATTCACCCCCAGTGTCCTTTCTCCTCTCCCCATAATACCCCATCCTCTCACATTAAGCCCCCAGTGCCCTAGCCCCATAATACCCCCATCCTCTCACATTAACCCCCCAGTGCCCTAGCCCCCATAATACTCCCATCCTTTTACATTAACCCCCCCTGTGCCCTATCCCCACAATACCTCCATCCTCACACATTAACCCCCCAGTGCCCTAGCCCCCCACAATACCCCCCATCCTCTCACATTCAACCCACAGTGACCATGAGATGCCCAAACTAAATTAATCTAATCAATACCATCCCCACTTACTGATGAAGCTTGCAGGCACAGTGAGGCAGGACCAGGAAGTGTCCAGTTTAATGTGAGGAGAGCACTAGGACCCAGCTGCCTGAGCCAGTGTCTGCACAGAGAAAAAGACTTCAGCTGCTGCCAGCCAGGAAAGAGCCCCTGTGGTGAGTAGCAGCACACTGCACTGACTGCAGGGACTGAGTCTCTGGCTCTGCAAGGTGCCACTGTGTGCCGTCTGTCTGACGGGGAGCCGGCATTGTGCTGCTCTCCCTGCACCTCAGACACGGCCTCATGACGTAAGTTGCCATGTCTCCCAGTAGGCCCCTGCATGTGACGGGGCCCGGGGAAATGGCCCCCTCTCACCCCCAGTAGCTACGCTACTGTTTAGAGGTATTAGCTTGAGGTTAATATTACCAGGTTGTAGGGGCATGTGGAGGCAGGGAGCTCTGCGATCCACAGGTGAAAGTCTTAGTTGCTGGACAGTCCCCCAAAATGTGTGCCGCTGCTCCCTTGGCAGATCTGTCCCTTGGTCCTTAGTTATTCATTGTCTTGGCGTCTGTGAGAATGGATCCAGTCTGCCCATAGCTCACAGTTCTTAAACCTGCTAGGTCCCTTCCCCCGGTGTCCGAGGGTGGGATGATAATCTCCACCCTTATCCCCCCGCAGAATTTATTCCCAATACCTAATAAAGGGGTTAACTTTCTCCAGGACGATCTGATCAGGACACGAGAGGTACCAGCGGATGTAGTAAGTTTTGCCTGTCGCGTGGAGATCAAACCTGGCCCGATTGGGTCTCTTTGGAGTGCCAATCTCTATATCTCAGACCCTCGAGCCATCACCGACTCGGGAGTTGCACCATCAGATGCCCGAGGTCCGCAGGATCATGCTGATATTTTTTATGAGTTTGTACCTAGAAAGATGTGCTCATAATTCATAATCCTAGAACGGAGCCATCATGGCTGGGAGACACAATAGATGTGTTCTCTGTGTCTAGCTGGCAGGTATAATCTAATTGAAGCCCCCAGCTTTGAAGTACTCTTTGGCCTGGCCTACTTAGCATACTAACAGGCCTGGCTATTCACATTGAACAGTTAATCCTGTCTTGAGTCGAATCTACTCAGCATACTAATAGACCTTTTCATTCGCAGTGGAGACCAAACCCTATTATATCGAATATGCCCAGAGGCCATAGGGAATTACAGCAGTTAGCTGCTGTGAATCTGTGAATTCAGACAACATGGCGGCTGGAGCAGGCCATATCCAAGATGGTGGCTGTTCCTTCCTCACACACCCCATAGTACTTCATAGTAGTGAAATGCACCTCATAGTCCTCCTATAAAGTATTATGCACCCCACAGTCATATAAAGTATAAAGCAGCATCCCCATAGGAGTATAAAATGAAGCAGCCCTATAAGAGTATAAAATGCAGCAGCCCCATAGTAGTATAAAATGCAGCAGCCCCATAGCAGTGTAAAATGCAGTAGCCCCATAGCAGTATAAAATGCAGCAGCCCCATAGGAGTATAAAATGCAGCAGCCCCATAGCAGTATAAAATGCAGCAGCACCATAGGAGTATAAAATGCAGCAGCACCATAGAAGTATAAAATGCAGCAGCCCCATAGTAGTGTAAAATGCAGCAGCCCCATAGCAGTATAAAATGCAGCAGCCCCATAGCAGTGTAAAATGCAGCAGCCCCATAGTAGTATAAAATGCAGCAGCCCCATAGTAGTGTAAAATGCAGCAACCCCATCGCAGTATAAAATGCAACAGCCCCATAGGAGTATAAAATGCAGCAGCCCCATAGCAGTATAAAATGCAGTAGCCCCATAGGAGTATAAAATGCAGCAGCCCAATAGCAGTATAAAATGCAGCAGCCCCATAGGAGTATAAAATGCAGCAGACCCATAGCAGTATAATGCATCCCCTTTCCCCCACAGTAGTATAATGCACCCCCATGCCGGTATAATGTGCCCCATACACGTCTTTACATAAAAAGCAGTGGTGACTGCTGCGACCGTGGTAGTTACTCCCCTGCATACTATCTCTCTTCACACAGGTATGCACTGCATTCATTGGTAGCAAACAGCTGAATGATACAATCCCTACCTCTATCTGTCTTGTATGTTACAATATATACTAATGGTATGCACTGCATTCATTGGAAGCAAACAGCTGAATGATACAATCCCTACCTCTATCTGTCTTGTATGCTGCAATATATACTAATGGTATGCACTACATTCATTGGAAGCAAACAGCTGTATGATACAATCCCTACCTCTATCTGTCTTGTATGCTGCAATATATACTAATGGTATGCACTGCATTCATTGGAAGCAAACAGCTGAATGATACAATCCCTCCCTTTATCTGTCTTGTATGCTGCAATATATACTAATGTTATGCACTACATTCATTGGAAGCAAACAGCTGAATGATACAATCCCTACCTCTATCTGTCTTGTATGCTGCAATATATACTAATGGTATGCACTGCATTCATTGGAAGCAAACAGCTGAATGATACAATCCCTATGTTATGTTTTGGTAGCTGAGGAGAGCAGGCAAAAACGGCAATACACCAGAGAGGTTGGAATCTATTGGATTGCAGTACCCTGACTAACCACCACAACTAAAGGCAGCCGTGGAGCGTTCCTACGTTGGTCCTAGACGCCTCGTCACAGCCTGAGAGATTAACTACACCTAAAGATAGAAAGAGGAAAGCTATCTGCCCCGGAGCAGATCCCCAAAGAACATAGGAAGCCCCCAAACATGTAATGGCGGTTAGACAAGAGGAAATACAGACACAGACAGAAAATAGTATGAGCAAACGCTGGGGCCCAATCTGCCTAGACAGAAAAGGATAGAAAGGATACTCACTGCAATCCAAAAAAAACCCTAAAAAAAACAATGCTACTGATTGCAAAAACACCTGAGATCACACGACCTCTACCACCTAAATCAGTTCTCTGGTGTAACAAAACTAAGCCGCAGCCCCTGAAAAAACTGGAAAAGGCAAATGAACAAACAACAGTGGCTCCAGCGGAACCGAGAGGAGCCCAAGCCCCCCAGGGGGGGGAACCTGGCAACCTCACAGAAATGCAGAGAAATATGCAAATGGAAAGCACAAAAACAGAAAATATCTTATCTGAAAGCAGAAGAAGAGGCAAGACTCAGCAAGCTTCCAAGTGAACCAGGAACCACAGTTGAGACAAGAACAATTGATCACCGGCAACCATGATGGGAGGGAACCTCCCTTATATCAAGCCACTCTGTGACTCCTGATTGCCAATCCTCATTGAATGGTTCAGTACTGTTTGTAACCACCAGAGGGAGCTTCTGCTCAGAATTCATTTCCAAAACATTCACAACAGTACCCCCCCCTTGAGGAGGGGTCACCGAACCCTCATTTGTGCAACCAGGTCGGTCAGGATGAGCTCGGTGATAGGCACGGATCAGTCTCCTAGCATGGATTTCCGAAGCAAACACCCAAGAATTGTCCTCCTGACCATAACCTCTCCACTTAACTAAATACTAGAGTTTCCATCTAGAAAAACGAGAATCCAATATTTTCTCAACCACATACTCCAGATTGCCCTCAACCAAAACAGGGTCAGGAGGCACAGCCATAGGAACCACTGGCTCGACAAACCTCTTCAATAAGGACTTGTGGAACACGTTATGGATCTTAAATGTCCCTGGAAGAAGTAAACGAAAGGAAACAGGATTAATAATCTCCATGATCTTATAAGGTCCAATGAACCTAGGCTTAAACTTTGGAGATGCAACCCTCATAGGGATATTTCTTGAGAACAACCAAACCAAGTCCCCCACTTTAAACCGAGGACCATCAGTCCTATGCCGGTTGGCAAACCGCTGGGCCTTCTCCTGAGAGAGGGACAACCTCTCCACTACCTGGTCCCAAATCTGCTGCATACGCTCCACAACAGAGTCAACACCCGGACAGACAGAAGCCTCCGTCTGTCCCAAAGAAAATCGAGGGTGAAACCCAAAATTGCAGAAAAATGGAGACATCAAAGTGGCAGAGCTAGCCCTATTATTAAGAGCAAACTCAGCCAAAGGCAAAAAAGAGACCCAGTCATCTTGATCAGCAGACACAAAGCATCTCAGATAAGTCTCCAATGTCTGGTTTGTTCTCTCAGTTTGTCCATTGGTCTGAGGATGAAAAGCAGAGGAGAAAGACAATTGAACACCAAGTTTAGAACAAAAAGTCCTCCAAAATCTGGAAACAAACTGGACTCCTCTGTCAGACACAATGTTCTCAGAAATGCCGTGTAACCGAACCACGTGCTGAAGGAACAAAGGCACCAATTCGGAGGAGGAAGGCAACTTGGGTAATGGCACAAGATGTATCATCTTGGAAAACCTATCACAAATCACCCAGATAACGGTCATTCTCTGAGAAACAGGGAAGTCGGAAATAAAATCCATAGAGATATGGGTCCATGGTCTCTTGGGCACAGGCAATGGCATCAACAAACCACTAGAGCAAGAGCAAGGCTTGGAGCGAGAGCAAGTCCCACAGGACTCCACAAACTCCCTGATGTCACGAGACAAAGTAGGCCACCAAAAGGACCGACTCACCAAGTCTCTGGTACCAAAAATTCCGGGATGACCGGCCAACGTGGAACAATGAATCTCAGACATCACACTCTTTTTCCACCGGTCTGGGACAAACAATTTCCCAATAGGGCAGCGATCGGGTTTATCCTCCTGACACCCTTCCAGAGCCAGTCTCAAATTGGGCGAGATGGCGGAAAGAACTACACCCTCTTTCAAAATAACAGCAGGATCAGATAACTCAGGAGAGTCCGCAAGGAAACTCCTCGAGAGGGCATCCGCCTTAACATTCTTAGTGCCAGGAAGAAAGGAAACCACAAAATTAAAACGTGTGAAAAACAAGGCCCACCTGGCCTGTCTAGGATTAAGTCGCTTGGCTGATTCCAGAAAAACCAGATTCTTATGGTCCGTGAGGACCACCACCTGATGTTTGGCTCCCTCCAGCCAATGTCTCCACTCTTCAAAAGCCCACTTCATGGCCAATAACTCCCGATTACCCACGTCATAATTACGTTCAGTTGGAGAAAATTTTCGAGAGAAAAAGGCACAAGGGTTACTTTTAGAGGTCTCAGGATCTCTTTGGGACAAAACGGCATCTGCCCCAATTTCAGAGGCATCAACCTCCACCTGAAATGGCAGAGAAACATCAGGCTGCCGTAGAACAGGAGCAGAAGTGAATCTCTGCTTAAGTTCCTGAAACGCAGAGACTGCCTCAGGAGGCCAATTCACCACATCAGAACCCTTTTTGGTCAAATCAGTCAATGGTTTAACAATAACAGAGAAATTACCAATAAATTTACGATAAAAATTGGCAAAACCCAAGAATCTCTGAAGAGCCTTTAATGAAGTAGGTTGGACCCAATCACAGATGGCCTGAACCTTGACCGGGTCCATTTCAATAACAGATGGAGACAAAATGAATCCCAGAAATGAGATCCTCTGTACGCCAAAAAGACACTTTGATCCCATCACATACAGAGCATTCTCTCTCAAAATATGGAACACAGTCCGAACATGTTTCACATGAGAGTCCCAGTCATTGAAAAAAATCAAGATATCATCCAAATAAACAATCAGAAATTTATCCACAAAATCCCTGAAAATGTCATTCATGAAGGAGTGGAAGAGGGAAGGAGCATTAGTGAGCCCAAAGGGCATCATTAGGCACTCACAATGCCCCTCTGGGGTATTAAACGCCGTCTTCCATTCATCCCCATGCTTAATGCGAATAAGGTTATACGCCCCCCTGAGGTCAAGCTTGGTAAACCAAGTAGCACTTTTCACCCTGGAAAATAGGTCAGAGATCAAGGGTAACGGATATTGATATTTCACAGTGATATTGTTCAAGAGACGATAATCAATACACGGCCTTAATGAACCATCCTTTTTGGCCACAAAGAAAAAACCGGAACCCAAGGGTGAAGAGGATGGTCTGATATGACCCTTCTCCAATGACTCCTTGATATAAGACCGCATAGCGTCATGTTCAGGTACAGACGAGTTAAAAAGGCGACCTTTAGGAAATTTACTACCAGGCACTAATTCAATAGCGCAGTCATAGCTCCTGTGAGGGGGCAAAGATGCAGATTTACTTTCGCTAAACACATCAGAAAAATCAATCAAAAAGTCAGGAACTTCCTGAGACTGGGGAGAGGCAGAAAAAACAGGAGTGTTGGCATTAACACATTGGCAGCCCCAACTGGTCACAGACACAGATCTCCAATCCAAAACAGGATTATGAGACTGTAACCAAGGGAAACCTAGTACAATAATGTCATGCAGATTATACAGTGCCAAAAATTTGCAACTCTCCTGGTTCAACCCTCATTATCACCTGAGTAGAAAACTGGGGTTTATTCTCAGCCAAAGGGGTAGAATCAATCCCCAGTAGGGGAATAGACTTCCGTAGGGTATCAAGGGAAACCCACAACGTTTGGCAAAATCAAAATCCATCAGGTTAATAGCTGCTCCTGAATCAACAAAAGTCTGAGCAGAAAATGTGGACAGGGAGCAAATCAGGGTAACAGTCAACAGAAATTTAGTCTGAACACTACCCAAGACAACTGAGCGTGCAAAACGTCTTCCCCGCTTAGGGCAGACAGAAATAGAATGAGAGGCGTCACCACAATAGAAACATAACCCATTGCGTTTTCGAAACTCATGACGCTGTGCCCCAGAAGCCACTCTATCACACTGCATGGATTCAGAAGCTGGCTCACAAGGCAACACTATTCCACGCATACCTCTACGCTCACGCAAACGTCTGTTAATTTGAATCGCTAATGATATAGAATCATTGAGACCAGAGGGAGCAGGGAAACCCACCATAACATCTTTTACATTCTCTGACAGCCCCTTCCGAAAAAGGGCTGCCAAAGCATCATCATTCCATTTGGTTAGGACTGCCCATTTTCGGAATTTCTGACAGTATAACTCAGCGTCCTCAAGCCCCTGATTTAATGCCAACAAGGTTCTTTCAGCTTGATCAGTGACATTAGGCTCATCGTACAATAACCCCAGAGCCAGAAAAAATGCATCAACATCACTCAAAACAGGGTCCCCAGGTGTCAGGGAAAAAGCCCAATCCTGAGGATCGCCGCGCAGGAGAGAAATGACAATTTGAACCTGCTGTGCTGCGTTCCCTGAGGACTTAGGTTTTAAGGCAAAAAACAACTTACAGTTATTTTTGAAATTCAAAAATTTGGCCCGATCTCCCAAAAACAAATCTGGCATGGGAATCCTAGGTTCCACAACCGGCAACCCAGCAAGATAGACAGCAATACTCCAAACCTCAGTGGAAAGCTGATCCACACGGCCAGACAGCTGTGCAAGCTCCATTGAGAGAGAAAAAAAAATCCTCCTCAGCACCCAGAGAAAAAGAGGGAAAAAATGCAAGAAACAGAAAAAAAAAAAAAATTTCTGACAACTCTGACAACTTTTTTCTTTCCACACTATTTTTCCCTTCTGTGAGTACCATACAATTTTCAGTTTGGCCGGTGATACTGTTATATTTTGGTAGCTGAGGAGAGCAGGCAAAAACGGCAATACACCAGAGAGGTTGGAATCTATTGGATTGCAGTACCTGTAAGGTTCTTTGTCTCTTTTGACATGTTCCTTGAAACTCAGTTTTCCGTCGGCCATTTTGCTTTCTGTCTTGCTGCAGCTATCTTGCCCTCAGTTAATATGGAGGTTCCAGCTTTCATGTTCCCGCCCTGATTCTCTCCTCTTGCTTCTTAAGCAGCCTCAGCTGAACAATCAGTGCTCCTGAATCAAGCTTCAGTCAGCCTGTGACCTGACTCCTGGAAACCTAGGATTTTGGACTCCAGCTATTTCCTACTGAGGAACTTTGGAACACTTTTGGACTCTGGAAA
>JARQOD010004642.1:0-53436 GCA_033576555.1 Oophaga sylvatica
CAGTGTGTCTTGGTACTCCTGCATTTTACGCTCCGGTTCAACGGTGTGATGAGGCTTTGTAAGTTGTCCCGGTAGCGAGGGTCTAGGAGGGTGTACACCCAATAATCAGACGTGGTGAGAATGTGGGCGATGCGGCGGTCGTTTCTCAGGCACTGCAACATGAAATCAACCATGTGCTGCAGACTCCCAACTGGCCAAGAAACGCTGTCCCCTGCAAGAGGCGTCATCTCTGCCTGCTCTGCATCACCCCACCCTCGCTCTACATACTGACTAGAGCGTTGTGTACCTCCCTCTGGAGCGATGTCTTCCTCCTCCATTGACTCCTCCTCATCCTCCTCACAAAGTGAGCCCTGCCCAGCCCTTTGTGAGGAACCACGTTGCGCTGACTGTCCAGAAGGTGATGGAATTTGTGACTCCTCATCCTCCACCTCTTCCATAACCTCATCCCTTAGTGCTTGCAGTGTTTTTTGAAGCAGGCAGATAAGGGGGACAGTCAGGCTGACTAGTGCATCATCTGCACTGGCCATCCGTGTTGACTCATCAAACGCACGCAAAACGTGGCAGATGTCCTTCATAGGGGCCCACTCAGTAGTGGTGAAGTGTGAACGGCGCAAATTGCGAGTTGATTGCGCCTGATGCAGCTGATACTCCATTACTTCTGGCTGCTGCTCACACAACCGCTCCAACATATGTAACGTGGAATTCCACCTGGTGGGTACGTCACATATGATGCGATGTTCAGGAAGGCGAAATCTGCGTTGCAGAGCTGCAATGCGCGATCTGGCCATGCTGGAACGTCGCAAGTGAGCGCACTCTAGGCGGACCTTGTGCAGCAGTGCATCAAGATCCGGATAGTCCCTCAAAAAACTCTGCACGACCAAGTTGAGCACATGTGCCAGACATGGTATGTGAGTGAGGTTGCCAAGGCCCAGAGCTGCCACCAGATTTCGGCCATTGTCACACACTACCAAGCCTGGCTGGAGATTCGCTGGCAAAAACCACACGTCGCTCTCCTGCTTGATGGCATTCCAGAGCTCCTGCGCTGTGTGGCTTCGATTTCCCATGGAAATTAATTTCAGGACAGCCTGTTGACGTTTGGCCACGGCTGTGCTCATATCGGTCGCAACAGGTAAGCGTTCACGGGTCCATGTGGAGGTAGACCGTGACGGCTCCTGCAGCGATGATTCTGAGGAACTGGAGTAGGAGGAGGAGTCAATGTGGACAGACTGGATTCCTGCAATCCTTGGAGTTGGCAGAACACGTACAGCGCCACTCGCAAGATCTGTACCCGGCTCCACAACATTGACCCAATGGGCAGTGAGGGAAAGGTATCGTCCCTGGCCATGGGTACTGGTCCACGCATCGGTGGTCAGGTGGACCTTGCTACTGACGGCGTTTAGTAGCGCATGTTTAATTTTTCCCTCAACATGCTTTTGCAGACCAGGGACGGCTTGCCTGCTGAAATAAAATCGGCTGGGCACATTGTATTGTGGGACTGCCAATGCCATTAAGTTATGGAAAGTGTCAGTCTCCACCAGCCTGAATGACAGCATTTCAAGGGACAGGAGTTTTGCAATGCCAGCATTCAGAGCCTGTGCTCGTGGATGGTTTGCCGAGTATGGCGTCTTTTATTCCATGCCTGTTCTACCGATGGCTGCTTTGTGGCCTGGGAGTGTGAGGATGACAGGGAACTTGCAGCTGTGGGTGGAATAACACTGGGTCTCTGGACAACAGTGACAGAGGTTCTTCCATGGCGATCCTGTGAGGAAGCCGAACCAGCTGTGTGTGAGCTGGAGGAAGAGGCTCCAACATGAGCTGAAGATGTAGGTGCTGCTGTAGGTTGGCCTACATCTCCAGTGTGTCTTTGTAACTCAACCACTTGCTTTGTCCGCACATGTTTCCACATATTTGTGGTATTAAGGTTACTGACACTTTTACCTCTTTTTACTTTTTGATTACACAGCTTGCATTTGACATAGCAAATATCATCTGCAAGTGTGTCAAAAAAGGACCACGCAGTGCAAGTCCTGGGAGCGCCCGTTTTGGCTGTTGTAAGAGAACTGCTACGAACGGGTGCCAAACTGGAGGCTACAGGCAACCGAGTCTGCAGCCTCCTCTCCCTACTGTTTGGACCGTTGGGGCAATCTCTTCCTCAGAGCTGCTCCCACCACCTTCCTGTTCCTCACGCCATGTTGGGTCTTGGACCTCATCATCTCCACTACCCTCTTCCAACACCTGCTGCTGTTGGGTGGTCTGGCCAGCACCATGCTCAACAGAAACTGGCACCTGAGTCTCATCATCATCAGATGCGTTCTGCGGTGTGCTGACCATCGGCACTGGCTCACCCGCCTCTTCAGATTCAGAGAGACACAGCTGTTGCGCATCACTGCATACTCCCTCTTCTTCACATTCCAGAATGCTGCTTGGCTGGGCCCCTGTTTGCAAGCCAACAGATTCTGAGAACAGAAGCAGAGACTCAGCTGGCTCCTTTACAGAGCTCTCTGACTGCCTGGGCAATTTGGCAGGCGGTGAAGAGACAGATGGTTGTTCAACAGTGCTGTGGTCCTGAGAGGAGGTGGAAGCAATTGAAGTCGATGCATTGGCTGCCATCCAACCAACAACGGCTTCAATTTGTTCTTCCCGCAGCAGGGGGTACGCCGAGCTCCTACAAAAGTGCGCATAAAGGAACGCTCACGGGGAAAACTGGTGGATGCTGTGTCACTGGGTGGGGCAGCAGCCACAGAATCCCCACGTCCTCTCCCTGCTGAAACTCCACGGCCACGACCACGTGCCTTACTCCCTGACTTCTTCATCTTGGTAGATTGATAAAGAAAGTCAGAAAAGTTATAAGGCCTAAGTGTGGTTATTCCTCAGAGACTGCAGTGAACACTGCAGACAACTGTTCACTAGCTGTGAAAGGCCCCTTTGTGTACTTCTATTGTGTTTGCAACCAATGTATTGTATACGGATGGAAGCGCGTCACACTAATAGATTAGATTTTTTTAAAATAGAATGGAGCAGCACCAATTAGAGAAAAATGTCAAGGATGAGGCAGTGACACACGCTCAGCAGACTACAACCAGCAGTGGTTGAAGAACTAACTGGAGCGTAATCTGCACTCAAAAAATTAAAAGCTCACAGACTACAGTGAACACTGCAGACAACTGTTCAGTAGCTGTGAAAGGCCCCTTTGTGTACTTCTATAGTGTTTGCAACCAATGTATTGTATGCGGATGGAAGATCGTCACACTAATAGATTAGATTTTTTTAAAATAGAATGGAGCAGCACCAATTAGAGAAAAATGTCAAGGATGAGGCAGTGACACACGCTCAGCAGACTACAACCAGCAGTGGTTGAAGAACTAACTGAGCGTAATCTGCACTCAAAAAATGAAAAGCTCACAGACTACAGTGAACACTGCAGACTACTGTTCACTAGCTGTAAAAGGCCCCTTTGTGTACTTCTATAGTGTTTGCAACCAATGTATTGTATACGGATGGAAGCGCGTCACACTAATAGATTAGATTTTTTTAAAATAGAATGGAGCAGCACCAATTAAAGAAAAATGTCAAGGATGAGGCAGTGACACACGCTCAGCAGACTACAACCAGCAGTGGTTGAAGAACTAACTGGAGCGTAATCTGCACTCAAAAAATGAAAAGCTCACAGACTACAGTGAACACTGCAGACAACTGTTCACTAGCTGTAAAAGGCCCCTTTGTGTACTTCTATAGTGTTTGCAACCAATGTATTGTATACGGATGGAAGCGCGTCACACTAATAGATTAGATTTTTTTTAAAATAGAATGGAGCAGCACCAATTAGAGAAAAATGTCAAGGATGAGGCAGTGACACACGCTCAGCAGACTACAACCAGCAGTGGTTGAAGAACTAACTGGAGCGTAATCTGCACTCAAAAAATGAAAAGCTCACAGACTACAGTGAACACTGCAGACAACTGTTCACTAGCTGTAAAAGGCCCCTTTGTGTACTTCTATAGTGTTTGCAACCAATGTATTGTATACGGATGGAAGCGCATCACACTAATAGATTAGATTTTTTTAAAATAGAATGGAGCAGCACCAATTAGAGAAAAATGTCAAGGATGAGGCAGTGACACACGCTCAGCAGACTACAACCAGCAGTGGTTGAAGAACTAACTGGAGCGTGATCTGCACTCAAAAAATGAAAACCTCACAGACTACAGTGAACACTGCACACAACTGTTCACTAGCTGTGAAAGGCTCCTTTCTGTACTTCTATAGTGTTTGCAACCAATGTATTGTATACGGATGGAAGCACGTCACACTAATAGATCACTGTTAATTTCAATTCAATGGAGCTGCACCAATTCCACAAAATAAATAAAAAAAAGAGTCAGTGAGTGACACGTGCAGATGCCTACAAACAGCGGTGGATGCAGAGCAAACTGCAGCGTCACCTGCACTCTCACACACACACCTTGCACAGAGCTGTTAAAACAACACTGCAAGGCAAAAGGAAGCTTTACACAGCGGTTGGTAAACTAGCCTGCCTAAAGCACAGTACACAAAATCGCAATCTCTAACTGTCCCTCAGAGTCAGCAGAGCAGCCTTCTGTCCCTAACTGAGTTCACAGCACAGTGACGCTAAAATGGCGGCGGCGCCTTTTATAGTGCATTCTGACATCATTTCAGCAGCCAATCACAGCCATGCCATTAGTTAAGATGACCGCAGCATTACAGGATGTGCCCACATTTCGTAGGATTCCTCATTGGCTGACTAAAATCACAGTGCCTCTCAAAGAATTATGGGAACTTCCGATTCCGGTATACGATATAGGAAAAATATCGGAACTAAGTATCGGAATTCCGATACAGCGAATATCGGCCGATACCCGATACTTGCGGTATCGGAATGCTCAACACTAAACACTAAACAAATAATAAAAAAAGAGTTTCCACTGTTTAGGCACATCAGGAGCTCTCCAAGCACGACATGGCGTCCAGCCAATTCTGCGTTGAAAAAGTCAAACAGCGCTCCTTTCCTTCTGAGCTCTGCCATGCACCCAAACAGTGGTTTACCCCAACATATGGGGTATCAGCGTACTCAGGACAAATGGCACAATAACTTTTGGGGTCTTGTTACCCTTGGGAAAATAAAAAATTGGGTGGAAAAAAATATGATTTTTTTAATTTTACGGCTCTACGTTATAAACTTGTGCGAAGAACTTGGGGGTTCAAATTGCTCACCACAGATCTAGATAAGTTCCTTATGGGGTCTAGTTTCCAAAATGGGGTCACTTGTTGGGGGTTTCCACTGTTTAGGCACATCAGGGGCTCTCCAAATGCAACATGGCATCCAATCTCAATTCCAGCCAATTTTGGTTGGAAAAAGTCAAATGATGCTCCTTCAACTCTGAGCTCTGCCGTGCGCCCAAACAGTGGTATCCCCCCACATATGGGGTATCAGCGTACTCAGGATAAATTGGACAACATTTGTGGTCCAATTTCTCCTGTTACCCTTGGGAAAATAAAAATTGGTGACTAAAAGATAATTTTTGTGGGAAAAAATAGGATTTTTTTATTTTCATGCCCGGCATTATAAACTTGTGTGAAGCACTTGGGGGTTCAAAGTGCTCATCACAGATCTAGATAAGTTCCTTAGGGGGTCTAGTTTCCAAAATGGGGTCACTTGTGGGGTTTTCCATTGTTTAGGCACATCTGGGGCACTGCAAACGGAACATGACCCCCATCAACGTCTGCATTCCAAAACATTATTACTTCCTTTCCAAGCCCTGCCGTGCACCCAGTTTCCCCCCCCACATATTTGGTATCAGCGTACTCAGGACAAATTGTACAACAACTTTTGGGGTCCAATTTCCTTGGGAAAAATCAAAAATTTGGGACTAAAAAAATCATTTTTGTGGAAATTTTTTTTTTTCACACCCAGGCATTATAAACTTTTGTGAAACACTTGGGGGTTCAAAGTGCTCACAACAGATCTAGATAAGTTCCACAGGGGGTCTAGTTTCCAAAATGGTGTTACTTGTGGGGGTTTCCACTGTTTAGGCGCATCAGGGGCTCTCCAAACGCGACATGGCGTCCAATCTCAATTCCAGCCAATTTTGGTTTGAAAAAGTCAAACGGCGCTCCTTTCCTTATGAGCTCTGCCGTGTGCCCAAACAGTGGTTTTCCCCCACATATGGGGTATTGGCGTACTCAGGAGAAATTGCACAACAACTTTATCTGTCCATTTTCTCATTTTACCCTTGTAAAACTAAAAAAAGTTTGTAAAATATCATTTTTGTGACTAAAAAGTTAAATATAAATTTTTTCCTTCCACGTTGCTTCAGCTCCTGTGAAGCACCTGCAGGGTTAATAAACTTATTGAATGTGGTTTTGAGTACCTTGAGGGGTGCAGTTTTTAGAATGGTGTCACTTTTGGGTATTTTCTGCCATATAGACCCATCAAAGTGACTTCAAATGTGAGGTGGTCCCTAAAACAAATGGCTTTGTAAATTTTGTTGTAAAAATGAGAAATCGCTGGTCAACTTTTAATCCTTATAATTTCTTAACAAAAAAAAAATTTTGGTTCCAAAATTGTGCGGATGTAAAGTAGACATGTGGGAAATGTTATTTCTTAACTATTTTGTGTGACATATTTCTCTGTTTTAAGGGAATAAAAATTCAAAGTTTGAAAATTGCACAATTTTCAAAATTTTCACCATATTTGCGTTTTTTAAAAAATAAACGCAAGTTATATCGAATAAATTTTACCACTAACGTGAAGTACAACATGTCATGAGAAAACATTCTCAGAATCGTGAAGATCCGTTGAAGTGTTCCAGAGTTATAGCCTCATAAAAAGACAGTGGTCAGAATTGTAAAAATTGGCACGGTCATTAACGTGCAAACCACCCTTGGGGGTTAAGGGGTTAATCAGGCATATGAACAAGTTTTTTTTTTTTGGAACATATATACTGACATGCGTGATTGCCTAAAATTTACAGATATACTGTTTTAACCCTGAAGGAGGGATGATGTTATATAATATGCATGCACAACATTCTTTTTTTGGGGATGAAGTTACAATATACGTACTTCAACAGCTAAAAAGTATGATAAATAGTGATTGGTTCCTCAGTTATTAGAACCACACCCATTAGTAATGAAAATGGGGTATAAATAGCTTGCAACAAAATAATTTTTTATACACCTGATGAAGGCCTACATGGCCGAAACGCGTTGTATTTTTTTTATAACAAAAAATGTTTTAATGTTATTATAAAATTTTGAATTTTACTTAGCCAATAAAATATCTAATTTAACATCAGAGATACTTAGTTATTTGGCTATATAACCTTCTTGCTCCAAATTGTGTTAAGGATCCTCTGAAGGAAGTGCCCTGAAACTTCATTATTTGCAATCTCCTCTATCTAGTACTATCTGCAGTTTTGCAGAGTCCAAACTGCTGAGACACGCTCTTCTAATAGAACTGCATCTGCCATTAAAGTATACTTCTATCACGTATGATGAATGCTTAATAGTGTCTCAAATAATAAGCTTTGATATTGCAAATTATATATTCTTCCATTCTTGTGTATGCCCTTCCCTTTAGAGTTGATGCCCATGATGTTGATATTTGGTATGACATTTCCTATATACCACTAATGATGGAATTAATTATGCATGTGAAATACTCTTGATGTTGTGTGCCTCAGAACATGACTGGTAACTCTGCTACACTAATTAATATGTAAAGTTCAGCACATATTCAATCTTGTTAGTCTGCGTTTGATCTTTTTATCCACACTATAAATTTGAGTTAGAATTTTTCTGTGTAGCGTAATCCAATAGTTTTCAATTAGACTGCAATAAACTCTAAAACCATGATATTGTATATATTTATCCTTATTTAGGATTGCCCTGTGGCTGATATGATACAGGTTTTTTTACAGCTTTTTCTGCTTGAAAATCTCCATGAAAATGTTCTTCAAATACTCTGACTCTGCTTTTATTGGTTTCAATGAGAAAACATACCAATAGTTTTTTTATGAGGTTAAATATCAAAAAAGAACACCACCTCCCTCCCACCCCTGCAAAAAAAAAAATTGGCAAGAAGCAAGAAATGTCTTTTTTTTAAGCATTTTTGTGTGAATCCAGATTAAAAAAAACCTCTATCAGACAAATCCACAGCTGATTTCACCATCAGCAGAAGGCTACAAGAAGCAGCCAGGAAGAGACATATCCCTAAGACCTCTTTCACACGTCCGTGTCTCTGGTACGTGTGGTGACTAGAGTTGAGCATTCCGATACCGCAAGTATCGGGTATCGGCCGATATTCGCTGTATCGGAATTCCGATACTTAGTTCCGATATTTTCCATATATCGTATACCGGAATCGGAAGTTCCCATAATTCTTTGCGAGGCAATGTGATTTTAGTCAGCCAATGAGGAATCCTAAGAAGTGTGGGCACATCCTGTAATGCTGCGGTCATGTTAACTAATGGCATGGCTGTGATTGGATGCTGAAATGATGTCAGAATGCACTATAAAAAGCGCCGCCGCCATTTTAGCGTCACTGTGCTGTGAATTCAGTTAGGGACAGAACGCTGCTCTGCTGACTCTGAGGGACAGTTAGAGATTGCGATTTTGTGTACTGTGCTTTAGGCAGGCTAGTTTACCAACCGCTGTGTAAAGCTTCCTTTTGCGTTGCAGTGTTGTTTTAACAGCTCTGTGCAAGGTGTGTGTGTGTGAGAGTGCAGGTGACGCTGCAGTTTGCTCTGCATCCAACGCTGTTTGTAGGCATCTGCACGTGTCACTCACAGACTCTTTTTTTTTCTTTAGTGTAATTCTTGCTGCTCCATTCAATAGAAATTATAGTGTGACGCGCTTCCATCCGTATACAATACATTGGTTGCAAACACTATAGAATTACAGAAAGGAGCCTTTCAGAGATAGTGAACAGTTGTCTGCAGTGTTCACTCTAGTCTGTGAGGTTTTTTTTTTTTTGAGTGCAGATCACGCTCCAGTTAGTTCTTCAACCACTGCTGCTTGTACTCTGCTGAGCGTGTCTCACTGCCTCATCCTTGACATTTTTCTCTAATTGGTGCTGCTCCATTCTATTTAAAAAAAATCAAATCTATTAGTGTGACGTGCTTCCATCCGTATCCAATACATTGGTTGCAAACACTATAGAAGTACACAAAGGAGCCTTTCAGAGATAGTGAAGAGTTGTGTGCAGTGTTCACTCTAGTCTGTGAGGTTTTTTTTTTTGAGTGCAGATCACGCTCCAGTTAGTTCTTGAACCACTGCTGCTTGTACTCTGCTGAGCGTGTGTCACTGCCTCATCCTTGACATTTTTCTCTAATTGGTGCTGCTCCATTCTATTTAAAAAAAATGAAATCTATTAGTGTGACGTGCTTCCATCTGTATCCAATACATTGATTGCAAACACTATAGAAGTACACAAAGGAGCCTTTCAGAGATAGTGAACAGTTGTGTGCAGTGTTCACTCTAGTCTGTGTGTTTTTTTTTTTTTGAGTGCAGATCACGCTCCAGTTAGTTCTTGAACCACTGCTGCTTGTACTCTGCTGAGCGTGTCTCACTGCCTCATCCTTGACATTTTTCTCTAATTGGTGCTGCTCCATTCTATTTAAAATAAATGAAATCTATTAGTGTGACGTGCTTCCATCCGTATCCAATACATTGGTTGCAAACTCTATAGAAGTACACAAAGGAGCCTTTCAGAGATAGTGAAGAGTTGTGTGCAGTGTTCACTCTAGTCTGTGAGGTTTTTTTTTTTTGAGTGCAGATCACGCTCCAGTTAGTTCTTGAACCACTGCTGCTTGTACTCTGCTGAGCGTGTCTCACTGCCTCATCCTTGACATTTTTCTCTAATTGTTGCTGCTACATTCTATTTCAAATAATTCAAATCTATTAGTGTGACGTGCTTCCATCCGTATCCAATACATTGGTTGCAAACAATATAGAAGTACACAAACGGGCCTTTCACAGCTACTGAACAGTTGTGTGCAGTGTTTACTGTAGTCAGAGGTTTTCATTTTTGGTGTGCAGATCCCGCTCCAGTTAGTTCTTCAACCACTGCTGCTTGTACTCTGCTGAGCGTGTCTCACTGCCTCATCCTTGACATTTTTCTCTAATTGGTGCTGCTCCATTCTATTTAAAAAAATCAAATCTATTAGTGTGACGTGCTTCCATCCGTATCAAATACATTGGTTGCAAACAATATAGAAGTACAGAAACGGGCCTTTCACAGCTAATGAACAGTTGTGTGCAGTGTTTACTGTAGTCAGAGGTTTTCATTTTTGGAGTGCAGATCCCGCTCCAGTTAGTTCTTGAACCACTGCTGCTTGTACTCTGCTGAGCGTGTCTCACTGCCTCATCCTTGACATTTTTCTCTAATTGTTGCTGCTACATTCTATTTCAAATAATTCAAATCTATTAGTGTGACGTGCTTCCATCCGTATCCAATACATTGGTTGCAAACAATATAGAAGTACACAAACGGGCCTTTCACAGCTACTGAACAGTTGTGTGCAGTGTTTACTGTAATCAGAGGTTTTCATTTTTGGAGTGCAGATCCCGCTCCAGTTAGTTCTTCAACCACTGCTGCTTGTACTCTGCTGAGCGTGTCTCACTGCCTCATCCTTGACATTTTTCTCTAATTGGTGCTGCTCCATTCTATTTCAAATAACTCAAATCTATTAGTGTGATGCTCTTCCATCCGTATATAATACATTGGTTGCAAACAGCCTTTTTGTTAAGGTACAGTATTATATCGACATTGTACAGGTGTCGCTATTCAGTCTGATAACTAGATATCATTCACCTTTTCTATCAGTTGTAGTTGTTTCAGCAAAACTTGCAGGTATATATTTAGCTATTGTGACTATGCACTATTGACTTTAACAAGGTAATGCATGAGTTTTGTTACCGATTCTCATTTTTACATGATGGACCTTTATGATATAGGTTGTTAAATTTGTAATTAAATATGTATTTTTTGAAATGACACAAATATAAGTAATGTTGAAGAGGACTAGTCCTACATGCATTGTTTGCACAATATTACAGGTGTACATCACGTCCCTTAATCAACAATGGATTATTAAATTTACTTGTATGCTTTTATTTAAAAGCCAAGAACACTGAAGGCTAACCTTTGCACTGCAGCTGTTGTCAAAGTTCAACCCACATTATGCACTTCCAACATTGCAGCATTTGAGGCATGATGTGAGTTGGATTTGTCTAAGTTATGGAGTGACAAGGTTCACCATCAGTACCCTATAGCATAAGTAGGCTTTTGTGTTAGCATTTGTGTTCGACATGTGGATATCTGCAGTAATATGTCACAATTATTTTGTTACAGATTTGTGACAAAGACTAATAATTTTATGGTTTTAAAGGTGACGTTTCACTTGTTTACAGCTTAGAAATAAGGGTGTAGCCTCTTATCTATGTGTAGCAGTAGCCACTTTAACATGTCATGTTTTTTTCAACATGTGTAGCTACTAGCAGTAATTTTTGCCGGACACACAGCAGGGGAACAGCAGGCGTTACTGAACCCCACAAACACATCAGCGATTGTTTTGATCTGTGCATCCAACACTTCTGAGCAGCAACTGGCAGTGTTGTAGCCCAGGCAGTAGAGTTCAGGTGGTAGAAAGATGAACATAACAGGAGACATGGATAACGTTGCCAACCAGTTATTTAATCTGAAACCGGACAGGCAAATTCATGCGAGATCCATGCCTTGTTCATTTTCAGAAAAGTAAGCCGGTCTACATTATCGGAGGATAGTCGCATGCTAAGGTCTGTTAGTACACCACCTGCAGCACTAAAGAAGCGCTCCGATAATACACTGGCAGCAGGGCAAGCCAGCACCTCCAATGCATACTGGCTAAGCTCTGGCCATGTATCCAGCTTAGAAACCCAAAACTTGAATGGGGAAGAGCCATCTGGGAGTACACTGAGAGGCCAAGACATGTAGTCTGTCAGCATCTTACGGAAACTATGCCTCCTGCTGACTGGAGCCGTCTCAGATGGTGTAGATATTGGTGGCGCTGCCATAAAACTTCGCCACATTTGGAACATACTGGTCTTGCTGTTGTGAATGTGCTAGTGCTGTGCTGGTGTGGTACAAACAGTACTGAACTATCCAATGAAGAT
This sequence comes from Oophaga sylvatica, assembly GCA_033576555.1. Lineage (NCBI taxonomy): Eukaryota > Metazoa > Chordata > Amphibia > Anura > Dendrobatidae > Oophaga > Oophaga sylvatica. Next base: position 12,175 of record JARQOD010004642.1, read on the forward strand.
TGTGAAGATTGGAGATCAGGTGTTACTGACTGGTGTTATATAAGGGAGGTTCCCTCCCATCAGGGTTGATGGTGATCAATTGTTCTGGTCTCATCTTTGATTCCTGTACACTTTGTAGCTTGCTGTTTCGTGCCTGCATCTTTTTCTAACAGATAAGACATTTTCTTCTTTTAGTTTTGTGTGGTTTTTTTTGGCATTTTGTCCTGCACTTCTGTGGGGGTCTGCCGGGTCCCCTTGGGGGGCTTGTGCTCCTCTCAGTTTAGTTCAGCCACTGTTGTTTGTTCATTTTCCTTTTCCACTTTTTTCTGTGGCTGCTGTTTAGTTTTTGTTACACCAGAAAACTAATTTAGGTGCTAGAGGTCGTGTCATCTCAGGTGTTTTTGTAATTAGTAGAGTTGGTACTTTTCAGGGTTTTTTGTGATTGCATAAAGTGCCCTTCCTATCCTTTTCTATTTATGAAGTTTGAGCCCCAACGTTTGCTCATACTATTTTCTGTCTGTGTCAGTATTTCTTCTTGTCTAACCGCCATTACATGTTTGGGGGCTTTCTATGTTCTTTGTGGATCTGTTCCGGGGCAGATAGCTTTCCTCTTTCTATCTTTAGGTGTAGTTAGCTTCTCAGGCTGTGACGAGGCGTCTAGGACCAACGTAGGTACGCTCCACGGCTGCCTTTAGTTGTGGTGGTTAGTCAGGGTACTGCAATCCCATAGATTCCAACCTCTCTGATGTATTGCCTTTTTTGCCTGCTCTCCTCATCTACCAAATCATAACATCTTGCCCTGTGCAGAGGCGCTGCTTGTGCTCCCTCTTGTTGCAGAGCTGTCTCCACTGCCTCGACGCACAGAGCTGCTTTGTAAAGCAGTAGTAGCAGCAGTGCTCTCGGCTGGAATGGAGAACATTATGGATTGCACCAGTGTGTCTTGGTACTCCCGCATTTTACGCTCCCGGTTCAACGGTGTGATGAGGCTTTGTAAGTTGTCCAGGTAGCGAGGGTCTAGGAGGGTGGACACACAATAATCAGACGTGGTGAGAATGTGGGCGATGCGGCGGTCGTTTCTCAGGCACTGCAGCATGAAATCAACCATGTGCTGCAGACTCCCAACTGGCCAAGAAACGCTGTCCCCTGCAAGAGGCGTCATCTCTGCCTGCTCTGCATCACCCCACCCTCGCTATACATACTGACTAGAGCGTTGTGTACCTCCCTCTGGAGCGATGTCTTCCTCCTCCATTGACTCCTCCTCATCCTCCTCACAAAGTGAGCCCTGCTCAGCCCTTTGTGAGGAACCACGTTGCGCTGACTGTCCAGAAGGTGACGGAATTTGTGACTCCTCATCCTCCACCTCTTCCAAAACCTCATCCCTTAGTGCTTGCATTGTTTTTTGAAGCAGGCAGATAAGGGGGACAGTCAGGCTGACTAGTGCATCATCTGCACTCGCCATCCGCATTGACTCATCAAACGCACGCAAAACGTGGCAGATGTCCTTCATAGAGTCCTTCGCCAGTCCTTACACTGGCTGTCCATTCATTATAGTATCCAATTCAAAGTACTGGTTGTCACCCACAAAGCTCTCCACAGTGCAGCACCCCCCTACATCTCCTCTCTCATTTCTATCTATCGGCCTAACCGACTGCTGCGCTCTGCAAACGACCTTCGACTAACCTCTGCACTAATCCGTACCTCCCACTCCCAACTACAAGACTTCTCCCGTGCTGCGCCAATCCTCTGGAATGCTCTACCCCAAGAAATTAGGACTATCCGCAATTAGCATGGTTTCAGGCGCTCCCTCAAAACACATTTGTTCAGAGCGACCTATCACATTCACTAATCAAAGTCATTCTATGTATTCTGTGTAAGTGTGTGTGTGTGTGTGTGTGTCTAGCCATTCACTATCTCCATCCCTCACTCCCTTAAGATGGCTGGACCATCATTGTAAATGCACCATTGTATATAAACACCTATACTTTGTATCTCCCCCACCTCATTGTAGATTGTAAGTTGTCACGAGCAGGGGCGACTTATTTTGCTTAAATTATTGTATTGTTAACGTTGTTACTAGTGTTGAGCGATACTGCTCGATATCTAAAAATATCGTATCGAAATTGTATCGCCGATAGCACTAAATATCGTCGATATCCGATTCTGATACCGGAAGTCCCATGTAAGTCTATGGGAACAAAATATCGCAACAAAAAAAACCCCTTTCTTTCGTTATAAACACAAAATATACACACATAGAATACATATATATGTATATACATGTCATTGTGACATATATATATATATACATATATTTATAGTTTATACACTTCTACATAGTAAAATAGACTCTGATTCAATTGCCGGGTAAAGCCGTGACATACCCCATAGAAGTCGACGGGCTCGGTGCCGAGTACCCCAAAACCTCTGGCTCTGTGCGACTCAACTTGGGCGTCACGAACAGGATTCTGTAGCTCGCTATAAGCGAGTCCTGTGTGCCTGAATTGAACTGGTTTTGTGCTTGAGAATTGCTAAAATCATCAGAGAATGTATTTGCCATTTTTCCGCCATATCTGCGTCACGACGAGGCACTGGTGAAGAAGAAGGGCGTGCTCTTCATGGGTGTACACTCACTCAGTGACGCGAAAACGATGGCTCTAAATGGTACTGCAATGTAAGATCGTGCCCCACAGCTCTTGAGTTCCGCCTCCTCATCCTCCTCAGTGTGCGGAAACTAACAAGAAGGTCCCACCTCCCTACAAAAGAGGGGCCCTCTCCAGATGCTAATGACACATGTGACTTGGCAGAGATGGCTAATGGACACGAGCAGAAGTGTGAAGGGATGGAGCAGTCAGAGCTCTCCCCCACGGAAGCGACCCGATCGCCACGGAACCACCGTTGGGCACCCGGCCTGGAAACCCTCCTACGCTGCAAGAAGCGGAGGATACCCTAAGAGGCCTGGCCCGGCACCGGGAGGAGGTCGCCAGGATGGAAGCCAGCTGGCGTGCCCTAAAACTAAACTTGGAGCGGCGCCAATCCCTCTTACCTGAAGTGTCTGTACCGGAAGGTGAGGCACCCGTTCTAGTAGAGGAGCCCTTGCAATGTGATCCGGTTGACGTTGTCGCAGTGGAGGCACCCGTTCGTGCAAAAAACTCTGCACCGGCAGCACCCCAGATCCCGCTGTCTGCCCCCGTCGCTGAGACAGAAGAAGCGACACCCGTCCTCATGGAGGAGGCCGCGCAGGCACCAGAGCACTACCTGCCTGTACCGGAGCCCCGACTGTCATCTGTTCCAGAGCCGGCTGCTTCCTCCGCAGGTGAGCGCCGCCAGGACTGGGGGGCGCCAGGAGAGCTGCCGCAAACCGGACACTGTAAGCTGGCATTTGATGGTGGAGACATGGAGCTGCTGGTGGAGGAGAATTTCAACCGGCGTCAGGAGGAAGAGTGGAGACGTTGGGAGCTGGAAGCAGAGCGACAAAGGGAGCAGAGAGAAACCCAAAAGCTTCGGCAACGTAACCTGGAGAATGACCGGGCAGATAAGGACCGGATGAGAAAGGATAAAGGAACCTGTGGGAGCCGCGGCGTAAGGGAGCAGTACGGAGCTTTAAATTGAAAGGTGGTTGGGGCTTCATCCAGGAGCCTGGACTTTATTTAGAAGTTTTTGTGAACCGGCGGGACGTGGAGGCTCACCTCCCAGAAGGACACCCAGGGAGGGACCTGTTGCCAGGAGACTTGGTAACTTACACCCGACACTGGGGTTACAATGGATGGTATGCCCTAAATGTTACCAGGTGCGACCCCTACTCCCCAGAGTGTCAGGAACCTGTGAGACCCTCGGAGCCTTCAGCCTCCCACATCCAGGCCTCTGCAAAAGTGCCCACCCACGCCGTAAACCTCCCAAGCCTCCCTCAGTGGTCTCCTCAGCAGCCCCAGCTATGGACATGATAAGTATAGCTGGCCCGTACCCGGCGCCTGTTAGGCCCCCTGGGGTTCGTTCAGTCCGGGACATAGGGTTCCAGACCCGGAGGGAGATGAAAGAGGTGACCACACAGACCCAGATAGCGGGTCACGACTTGACTGTACAGGCCACACGACGTCATCAGGTCCTGGTGGTCCTTGGTGCCTCGGATGTTTGGCAAGCATCAGAAGAGTACCAGGTGGTACCTGGAACACACCTGCCAAAGAATTATAAATAACCCGGACAGGGTCCCTGTATGTAAATAGTTAAATTGTTTATGTACCCGGACGGGTGAATGTTCATAAAAAAGTTTTTTAATTTAATAAAAAAAAACACAGTTTTCATTACTTTTATTACAGTCTCATCCTGCGACGCCATCGATCTCCTGTAAAAAAATGAAAAAAAAAAAAAAAAGTATACCACCTGACCGACGCAGTCCATAGTAACGAGTGTCCCACGACGATCCAGCTCTGCTACATCAGAATGACAGGCAGAGCCTGTCATCCCGGCGCAGCACAGCTGATTACCTGCTTCCCCGGCGGTGACGTCATCGGACTGGTTTACGGCCGGGATTACCCTGCAGTCACTGCAGTTATCGCGAAAAACTGCATGTGACCGCCAGGGAGAAGATAATGGCGGCCATCAAGCAGTCCAGGACGTGACCGCCGGAGATCTTCTGCCAGGTAAGTGCCGCTGACTCCTGACAGACCCGACCGACGGACACTCACAGTGACAGTGACAAATCCGATTCCGGTATTCGATAAGACGAAAATATCGAAACGAATTATCGAAAGGCCGATAGAGCTAATATCGGCCGATAACCGATATTTGCAGTATCGTATCGCTCAACACTAGTTGTTACTTATGACTTGTGTTCTGAAACTGCTAAACTGCAAAGCGCTGCGGAATATGATGGCGCTATATAAATTAATATTATTATTATTAGTAGTATTCCTCTGAGCTGCTCCCACCACCTTCCTGTTCCTCACGCCATGTTGGGTCTTGGACCTCATCATCTCCACTACCCTCTTCCAACACCTGCTGCTGTTGGGTGGTCTGGCCAGCACCATGCTCAACAGAAACTGGCACCTGAGTCTCATCATCATCAGATGCGTTCTGCGGTGTGCTGACCATCGGCACTGTCTCACCCGCCTCTTCAGATTTAGAGAGACACAGCTGTTGCGCATCACTGCATACTCCCTCTTCTTCACATTCCAGAATGCTGCTTGGCTGGGCCCCTGTTTGCAAGCCAACATATTCTGAGAACAGAAGCAGACACTCAGCTGGCTCCTGTACAGAACTCTGTGACTGCCTGGGCAATTTGGCAGGCGGTGAAGAGACAGATGGTTGCTCAACAGTGCTGTGGTCCTGAAAGGAGGTGGAAGCAATTGAAGTCGATGCATTGGCTGACATCCAACCAACAACGGCTTCAATTTGTTCTTCCCGCAGCAGGGGGGTACGCCGACCTCCTACAAAAGTGCGCATAAAGGAACGCTCACGGGGAAAACTGGTGGATGCTGTGTCACTGGGGGCGGCAGCAGCCACAGAATCCCACGTCCTCTCCCTGCTGAAACTCCACGGCCACGACCACGTGCCTTACTCCTGCCTTCTTCATCTTGGTAGATTGATAAAGAAAGTCTGAAAAGTTATAAGGCCTAAGTGTGGTTATTCCGCAGAAACTGCAGTGAACACTGCACACAACTGTTCACTACCCAACGCGTCACAGCAGGAAGGCAGTCTGTGCGTCCAAACAAAGGCGCAAGCATACATGCACGTACCCTGTTTATAAAGCTATATAAAAAAATTATGTAGTAGTGACGCACACTTTATTGAGGTACAGTATTACATGGCCATTCACCATCTGTGGCTATGCAGTCTCATCTATATATACCTTATCTATCCGTTGTCATGCTTGCAAGTCCACAGTCAGGCATAAATAGCGATTTGCACTATGCACTTTTTAAAGGTTATGTTTGTTAATAAAAATGATTATTGGCACATATTATGAGTATTACATGATGGAAATTGTATAATTTTTATAAACTGTTTAGTGACATTATTCAGCAAATGTAACATTTTATTAATGTCACAGATAACTTGTAATGCTGATGATGTTTTGAAGTCAGACATTCATTGTCTATACAATAAAAATGGTGTACATACTGTTACTTATCCATCATTAATGGATTCAGATATGTACTTGTATGCTTTTATGTACAACCGTATAGCAGATTCCTTAACTAATTTATTTTGTGGTTTGCATTGCTGTTAAACATGTTAATGTATGCGTTTATGTTTGTCAATTCTTTATTTATCTCAATATTTTTTTAACTGAAATCATCATCTTATGGTAGTAAAGCTTATCTTTCTCTTGTTTGGAGTATAGACATTTAAAATTGACACGTAACAAGGAAAATACTTGATCTACTATTTAAACATCCTCCTTGACCCTGGGCTCCAACACCGCCAGTTGTTGCCTAGAAGTGCTGTTAGCACAGTCAACACTTGCTCCTGTGTTACTGGGGTTCAGTAACACCAGCTGTTCCCCTGCTGTGTGTACGTCAAAAAGTCCTGCTGCCTCCACCCTGTCCTCCTCTCATCCCTGGGCTCCAACACCGCCAGTTGTTGCCTGGAAGTGCTGTTAGCACAGTCAACACTTGCTCCTGTGTTACTGGGGTTCAGTAATGTCAGCTGTTCCCCTGCTGTGTGTACGGCAAAAAGTCCTGCTGCCTCCACCCTGTTCTCTTCTCATCCCTGGGCTCCAACACCGCCAGTTGTTGCTCGGAAGTACTTGGCACGGGTACTGACTCCTGCCCAGCCTGGTTACAGCACGACAGCTGTTTCCTGGCAGTGTCAACGTCAATTAGCCTCCAATAAGTTGTCCTGTCGTGTTGCATTCTGGTTAGCCGACTATATGGTGCCTGCAGTTTTGGTCATTCCTATGTGTGCTGTGGGATATGTAAATAAAGGCTGTTTCCGTTGAGACAATAGGACAAGCACCCACTGTAGGACTGTGTGATTCGGTAACTGTGGACGGCTTGCGGCCTGTCAACTTACATTTTCATGGGTGCCTTATGGTACCCATCCGGGTTCCAGTACCGCCAACTGGTTCTCCGCAGTGCCTTTGGCCTAGGTGCCTCCATCTCGGTATCCGAGTTCCAGCAACGTCTGCTTGTCCTTGGTAGTGCTTTGGAGCACAGGTACCTCCTGCTTAGTAACTGTGTCCCAGTAACGTCAGCTGGTCCTCGGTTGTGCCATTGGCTCTTTTCCTTCTGCTGCCCCTCCGGGTTCCAGCACAGTCAGCTGGTCCTCGTTACTTGCATTGGCTCTTGTACCTTCTGCTACCCGTCCGGGTTCCAGTACCGTCAACTGGTTCTCCGCAGTGCCTTTGGCCTAGGTGCCTCCATCTCGGTATCCGAGTTCCAGCAACGTCTGCTGGTCCTTGGTAGTGCTTTGGAGCACAGGTACCTCCTGCTTAGTAACCGTGTCCCAGTAACGTCAGCTGGTCCTCGGTTGTGCCATTGGCTCTTTTCCTTCTGCTGCCCCTCCGGGTTCCAGTAACGTCAGCTGGTTCTCGGAAGTTAGTCAGCCTTCTTGTACCTTCAGCTACATTTACAAATTGAAGATTTTTTAAATGCTTTTTTGGGTAATCACTCTGGATCTCCAACAATGAAGACGACGACCCTGATGACCACCCCGAAGAAGATGATGACCACAAGGACGACGAGCATCAAGCCAACCAGCCTGAACACCATCACAAAGAAGAAATAAAAGATTACCCAGAAGAACATCACCAACAGGACAAAGAAAGTTAAGACAAACTACAAGATACAGAAAAAGAGACAGAAGAACAATAAGCAGAAGATCAAAAAGCAGAAGAACATTAAGTATAAGACCAAAATGAAGAGCAAAATATATGCTCTAAATTATAAGCAGAAGAAGACTAAGCAGTGTATGGGTGTGAGTCCGTTCCTCCTCGTGGTGCAACTGGAAAATGCCTGCTGCTGCAGGCTAAACTGAACATGGACAAATACTGTTGTAATTTAAATCTTTTGTGACAGCAAGAACGGAAGGATGAAAAATTCATACTTTTACAGATTACAAGTACAGGAATCTCTGTCACAAATAAGAATATGATGAAGAAGATGAAGATGAAGTAGAATATGAAGAAGAATAATAGTTTAATAAGAACAATATGAGTAATGTTAACAAAAAGATGAATAGCAAGAAGTTTAAGAAGAAGATAAAGAAGGTGAAGATGAAGAATAATTTGATGAAAAAGATGATGCTGCTGAAGATTATGAAGGAGAAAGTGTGTCAAAAGTTAAAAAGGTGAAGAGTAGAGTTGAGCGATACTTTCCGATATCCTAAAGTATCGGAATCGTAATGGTATCGCCGATATCACTAAAATATCGGCGATACCCGATACCGATACCGGAAGTCCCATGTAAGTCTATGGGAACAAATATCGAAATTAAAAAAAACCCATTCTTGCCTTGTTGGTTAATTGTACATGAAGGAAAACAAGAAAGAGTAATGTAGAATGTATTGGGGGAGGTTGAGGAGACATTAAAGGCATAGATGTTTGACCCAATCCAATGGAATAGCATTATTTTTTTTTTTTTAGGAAATACGTTCGGATTGACGAACAAATTGACAATGTTGTTAACCTTTTTTCTATTTTGTCAAATATGTCTGTTTCACAACTTCCATGGTCTTCACCTTTTTAACTTTTCACACACTTTCTCCTTCATAATTTTCAGCAGCATCATCTTTCTCATCAAATTATTCTTCATCTTCACCTTATTAATCTTCTAAAACTTCTTGCTATTCATCTTTTTGTTAACATTACTTATATTGTTCTTATTAAACAGTTATTATTCTTCATATTCTACTTCTTCATCTTCTTCCTATTCATCCTTTTCATCATATTCTTATTTGTGACAGACATTCCTGTACTTGTAATCTGTAAAACTCTGAATTTTCATCCTTCCGTTCTTGCTGTCACGAAAGATTTTAATTACAACAGTATTTGTCCGCGTTCAGTTTAGCCTGCAGCAGCATCAGGCATTTTCCAGGGGCACCACGAGGAGGAACGGACTCACCCCCATACACTGCTTAGTCTTCTTCTGCTTAGAATTTAGAGCATATATTTTGCTCTTCATTTTGGTCTTATACTTAATGTTCTTCTGCTTTTTGATCTTCTGCTTATTGTTCTTCTGTCTCTTGTTCTGTATCTTGTAGTTTGTCTTAACCTTCTTTGTCCTGTTGGTGATGGTACAAAAGCCAATGGAAGTAACGAGGACCAGCTGACTGTGCTGGAACCCGGAGGGTCAGCAGAAGGAAAAGAGCCAATGGCACAACCGAGGACCAGCTGACGTTACTGGGACACGGTTACTAAGCAGGAGGTACCTGTGCTCCAAAGCACTACCAAGGACCAGCAGACGTTGCTGGAACTCGGATACCGACATGGAGGCACCTACGCCAAAGGCACTGCGGAGAACCAGCTGACGGTACTGGAACCCGGATGAGTAGCAGAAGGTACAAGAGCCAATGAAAGTAACGAAGACCAGCTGACTGTGCTGGAACCCGGAGGGTCAGCAGAAGGAAAAGAGCCAATGGCACAACCGAGGACCAGCTGACGTTACTGGGACACGGTTACTAAGCAGGAGGTACCTGTGCTCCAAAGCACTACCAAGGACCAGCAGACGTTGCTGGAACTCGGATACCGACATGGAGGCACCTACGCCAAAGGCACTGTGGAGAACCAGCTGACGGTACTGGAACCCGGATGAGTAGCAGAAGGTACAAGAGCCAATGAAAGTAACGAGGACCAGCTGACTGTGCTGGAACCCGGAGGGTCAGCAGAAGGAAAAGAGCCAATGGCACAACCGAGGACCAGCTGACGTTACTGGGACACGGTTACTAAGCAGGAGGTACCTGTGCTCCAAAGCACTACCAAGGACCAGCAGACGTTGCTGGAACTCGGATACCGACATGGAGGCACCTACGCCAAAGGCACTGCGGAGAACCAGCTGACGGTACTGGAACCCGGATGGGTAGCAGAAGGTACCCATGGAAATTAAAGTTGAGGCAGCAGGACTGTTTGCTGTTCACACAGCAGGGGAACAGCTGACATTACTGAACCCCAGTAACACAGGAGCAAGTGTTGACTGTGCTAACAGCACTTCCGAGAAACAACTGGCGGTGTTGTAACCCAGGGATGAGAAGAGAACAGGGTGGAGGCAGCAGGACTATTTGCCGTTCACACAGCAGGGGAACAGCTGACATTACTGAACCCCAGTAACACAGGAGCAAGTGTTAACTGTGCTAACAGCACTTCCGAGAAACAACTGGCGGTGTTGTAACCCAGGGATGAGAAGAGAACAGGGTGGAGGCAGCAGGACTATTTGCCGTTCACACAGCAGGGGAACAGCTGACATTACTGAACCCCAGTAACACGGGAGCAAGTGTTAACTGTGCTAACAGCACTCCGAGAAACAACTGGCGGTGTTGTAACCCAGGGATGAGAAGAGAACATGGTGGAGGCAGCAGGACTTTTTGCCGTTCACACAGCAGGGGAACAGCTGACATTACTGAACCCCAGTAACACAGGAGCAAGTGTAGACTGTGCTAACAGCACTTCCGAGAAACAACTGGCGGTGTTGTAACCCAGGGATGAGAAGAGAACAGGGTGGAGGCAGCAGGACTATTTGCCGTTCACACAGCAGGGGAACAGCTGACATTACTGAACCCCAGTAACACAGGAGCAAGTGTTAACTGTGCTAACAGCACTTCCGAGAAACAACTGGCGGTGTTGTAACCCAGGGATGAGAACAGAACATGGTGGAGGCAGCAGGACTTTTTGCCGTTCACACAGCAGGGGAACAGCTGACATTACTGAACCCCAGTAACACGGGAGCAAGTGTTAACTGTGCTAACAGCACTTCCGAGAAACAACTGGCGGTGTTGTAACCCAGGGATGAGAACAGAACATGGTGGAGGCAGCAGGACTTTTTGCCGTTCACACAGCAGGGGAACAGCTGACATTACTGAACCCCAGTAACACAGGAGCAAGTGTAGACTGTGCTAACAGCACTTCCAAGCAACAACTGGCGGTGTTGGAGCCCAGGGTCAAGGAGGGTGTAGGCATAAAATATTGAGTTATTGCCTTGTTACGTGGCCATTGCAAATGTATGTACTTCAAACAAGAATAAATGAAGTTTTACTACAACAATAAAATGATAAATTTCAATTACAAGAATAGAAAAATATTTATACTTGACAGTCCTCTGTGGTTGATAACGTTTAATGGCTAACTGAAAATATGGTAACAAATTCAAAGCTTTCGAGACTACTCAGGTGTCTTCATCAGGCTAAGAGTAAAGCCAAAAATGAAGAATCACATATTTCTACACACAACAGGACACAGGAATAGCTAAGACAAGTGAGGGAGGGACAAGTGAGGGGAGACCGGCAAAAAAAGGAGAACAAGGATGAATTATCAGCGCCACACAATCACAGATAAATTAATGAATTTAGCTGTGGCAAAAGACTTTTGTATGCCCGGTCATAGCATCATGGATATGGAATTACTGTTATTAAAATATAACTTCAAATATGAGAAACGTACAAAGGTTTCAGAATATAAGCTCATCATGACCTTTGACACTGTTAGTGATGGAATGAATAGATCACATGGATTTATGTCATTCTATATCAATTAAGGAATCTGCGTCTATGCCCTTCCAGGGTCATGAAAACCCCAAAAAATACGCCAATGAGAGGGCAATCAAACTTTCTATCCTTATCTAGGAACTGTTTGAATATTTATGTTCATCCCTGTGAGATAATGACAGTTCTGATACACGTCACTTACTTGTCTTACCTATTGCAATATTCCTGTGTCCTGTTGTGTATAGAAATATGTGATGCTTAATTTTTTTAGTTAGTCTTTCCCTGATGAAGAGACGTGAGTAGCCTTGAAAGCTTGCAATTTGTTTCCATCTTTTCAGTTATCCATAAAAAGGTATGAACCACTGCTGACTCTGAAGTCTAAATATTTTTCTATCTACTGGCTAACACGGTACAAAGATACACATGTTTTCTAATTTCAAGAAGGAAAAATAAAGAAAATACAAATATAAACGCATATATGCACATGCCAAAAATAAATGGAACAACACAACACCCAAAAAATTGGTAACAAAATATAGTGTTGTAAATTTAAGAATAAAAGTACATTTTTTTTTTTATGAATAATGCTTAAGGAACGCAATGTTAAACTATAACATAGTGAAGACAATGGATTTTGTAATAGTCACTCATCATCATCATCGCAAATTTTATGTGACAGTCACAGACAATTTAATTATTTAAGTTCATAAAATCGTAACTTTCTATAGCATGTATGACATGTCCAGCATGGACTCATCAATGTGATTGATGACACAATAATGTACAATAAAAAATAACCATTTAAAAAACATTAGGCATTGTTTGTCACAATTTAAGTGTGTGCCTGCAAGTGTAGGTGAAACAAAGGCTACGGATAGCAAAGGTATATTCTATGTCTGTATCACACAGTGGACAGCCTCTGATGGGTAATGCCGATGTTATACTGTACGTCAATAAAGTCTGCGGCTGAAATCATGCATTTTTTGCTTGTAGAGTGTTGAAGAGGGTAAAAGAATGTCTGTTTGCGCAAAGCTTTATCCGTCAACACTACCTTCCTACTGTCACGCGTAGGGTAGGGTAGCGTGTGGCAATTAGCTGACTATAAAATGTGAGGTTAGGCTGCGTTATTGCGCACTAGGGACGCAAAAAAAAATACAGCAGTAATAATTTAATGTGTAATACTACACCTATGACAAACCAAAAAATTACGTTCCCTCTTTAACAATGTACAAGACTAACAAGCCTAATGGTTGACGCTGACTTAATTGAGATACAGTATTACATCAACATTGTCCATGAGTAACTATGCACTGTGATACCTATATACCAGTATTAATTTATATCTCTTGTGGTTGTTTCAACAGCACTTGCAGGTATAAGTACCTATTGTCAGTATGCATGATGCACTTTCTAGATGTAATAATTTATTATTGGACATTATTACCATGTTTACATGCTGGCCATTTCATATATGGTGTTTGAAGTTACAGTTGGCATCAGTATGTGTATTTTATAATGTCTGTCATAAATAAAACTCGTGATGATGATGATGAGGATGTAATGATTCGTACATCCATTGAGTGCATTATCTTACAGGTACAGATAAAGTTCCTTTAAAAGCATTAATTCATAAGTCTGAAATGTACTTTTATGCATTAATTTAAAAATGTGAAGAGTAGACTATGTTTTATTTTTTGTTACCATTTCTAATAGACATGTGCAGATATGCGCTGTGATGACAAATTATTATTTGTCCATATTTTTCTTAAAAATTTATCATTCTAGGCCTGCAAAACTTCACAATTTCATGTTTTCAGCATAACAAGCAGGGTGACGGCTCTTCCCTATTTGGAGCATGTTGGTCATGTGTTTTTCTGTCCATGTGTCGGGAACAGGACACTTCTTGCCGTTGACACAGCAGGGGAACAGCTGGCGTTACTGAACCCCACTAACAGTAGAGCTTGTGTTTTGTTCTGTGGACACGACACTTCTGAGCAGCAACTGGCAGTGTTGGAGCCCAGGGAGTAGAGTTCAGGTGGTAGAAAGATGAACATAACAGGAGACATGGATAACGTTGCGAACCAGTTATTTAATCTGAAAACGGACAGACAATTCTGGCGAGATCCATGCCTTGTTCATTTTCAGAAAAGTAAGCCGGTCTACATTATCGGAGGATAGTCGCATGCGACGGTCTGTTAGTACACCACCTGCAGCACTAAAGACGCGCTCCGATAATACACTGGCAGCAGGGCAAGCCAGCACCTCCAATGCATACTGGCTAAGCTCTGGCCATGTATCCAGCTTAGAGACCCAAAACTTGAATGGGGAAGAGCCATCTGGGAGTACACTGAGAGGCAAAGCCAAGTAGTCTGTCACCATCTGACGGATACGTTGCCTCCCGCTGACTGGAGCCCTCTCGGATGGTGTAGACATTTGTGGCGCTGCCACAAAACTTTGCCACATTTTGAACATACTGGTCTTTCCCTGTGCAGAGGCACTGCGTGTGCTCCCTCTTGTTGCAGAGCTCTCTACACTGCCTCGACGCACAGAGCTGCTTTGTAAAGCAGTAGCAGCAGCAGTGCTCTCGGCAGTAAGGTAGAACATTAGGGATTGCACCAGTGTGTCTTGGTACTCCCGCATTTTACGCTCCCGGTTCAACGGTGTGATGAGGCTTTTGACGTTGTCCCGGTAGCGAGGGTCTAGGAGGGTGTACACCCAATAATCAGACGTCGTGAGAATGTGGGCGATGCGGCGGTCGTTTCTTAGGCACTGCAGCATGAAATCAACCATGTGCTGCAGACTCCCAACTGGCAAAGAAACGCTGTCCTCTGCAAGAGGCGTTATCTCTGCCTGCTCTGCATCACCCCACCCTCGCTCTACATACTGACTAGAGCGTTGTGTACCTCCCTCTGGAGCGATGTCTTCCTCCTCCATTGACTCCTCCTCCTCATCCTCCTCACAAAGTGAGCCCTGCCCAGCCCTTTGTGAGGAACCACGTTGCGCTGACTTTCCAGAAGGTGATGGAATTTGTGACTCCTCATCCTCCACCTCTTCCAAAACCTCATCCCTTATTGCTTGCAGTGTTTTTTGAAGCAGGCAGATAAGGGGGACAGTCAGGCTGACTAGTGCATCATCTGCACTCGCCATCCGCGTTGACTCATCAAACGCACGCAAAACGTGGCACATGTCCTTCATAGTGGCCCACTCATTAATGGTGAAGTGTGGACGGCGCAAATTGCGTGTTGATTGCGCCTGATGCAGCTGATACTCCATAACTGCTGGCTGCTGCTCACACAACCGCTCCAACATATGTAACGTTGAATTCCACCTGGTGGATACGTCACATATGATGCGATGTTCAGGAAGGCGCAATCTGCGTTGCAGAGCTGCAATACGCGATCTGGCCATGCTGGAACGTCGCAAGTGAGCGCACTCTAGGCGGACCTTGTGCAGCAGTGCATCAAGATCCGGATAGTCCCTCAAAAAACTCTGCACGACCAAGTTGAGCACATGTGCCAGACATGGTATGTGAGTGAGGTTGCCAAGGCCCAGAGCTGCCACCAGATTTCGGCCATTGTCACACACTACCAAACCTGGCTGGAGATTCGCTGGCAAAAACCACACGTCGCTCTCCTGCTTGATGGCATTCCAGACCTCCTGCGCTGTGTGGCTTCGATTCCCATGGGAATTAATTTCAGAACGGCCTGTTGCCGTTTGGCCACGGCTGTGCTCATATCGGTCGCATCAGGTAAGCGTCCACGGGTCCATGTGGAGGTAGACCGTGACGGCTCCTGCAGCGATGATTCTGAGGAACTGGAGTAGGAGGAGGAGTCAATGTGGACAGACTTGATTCCGGCAATCCTTGGAGTTGGCAGAACACGTACAGCGCCACTCGCAAGATCTGTACCCGGCTCCACAACATTCACCCAATGGGCAGTGAGTGAAAGGTATCGTCCCTGGCCATGGGTACTGGTCCACGCATCGGTGGTCAGGTGGACCTTGCTACTGACGGCGTTTAGTAGCGCATGTTTAATTTTTGCCTCAACATGCTTTTGCAGACCAGGGACGGCTTGCCTGCTGAAAAATAAAATCGGCTGGGCACATTGTATTGTGGGACTGCCAATGCCATTAATTCACGGAAACTGTCAGTCTCCACCAGCCTGAATGACAGCATTTCAAGGGACAGGAGTTTTGCAATGACAGCATTCAGAGCCTGTGCTCGTGGATGGTTTGCCGAGTATGGCCGTCTTTTATCCCATGCCTGTGCTACCGATGGCTGTTTTGTGGCCTGGGTGTGTGAGGATGACAGGGAACTTGCACCTGTGGGTGGAATAACACTGTGTCTCTGGACAACAGTGACAGAGGTTCTTCCATGGCGATCCTTTGAGGAAGCCTTACCAGCTGTGTGTGAACTGGAGGAAGAGGCTCCAACAGGAGCTGAAGATGTAGGTGCTGCTGTAGGTTGGCCTACATCTCCAGTGTGTCTTTGTAACTCAACAAAGTGCTTTGACCGCACATGTTTCCACATATTTGTTGTATTAAGGTTACTGACACTTTTACCTCTTTTAATTTTTTGATTACACAGCTTGCATTTGACATAGCAAATATCATCTGCAACTGTATCAAAAAAGGACCACGCAGAGCAAGTCCTGGGAGCGCCCGGTTTGGCTGTTGTAAGAGAACTGCTCCGAACGGGTGCCAAACTGGAGGCTACAGGCAAGCGAGTCTGCAACCTACCTCTCCCTACTGTTTGGACCGTTGGTGCAATCTCTTCCTCAGAGCTGCTCCCACCACCTTCCTGTTCCTCACGCCATGTTGGGTCTTGGACCTCATCATCTCCACCACTACCCTCTTCCAACACCTGCTGTTGTTGGGTGGTCTGGCCAGCACCATGCTCAACAGAAACTGGCAACTGAGTCTCATCATCATCAGATGCGTTCTGCGGTGTGCTGACCATCGGCACTGGCTCACCCGCCTCTTCAGATTCGGAGAGACACAGCTGTTGCGCATCACTGCATACTGCCTCTTCTTCACATTCCAGAATGCTGCTTGGCTGGGCCCCTGTTTCCAAGCCAACAGATTCTGAGAACAGAAGCAGAGACTCAGCTGGCTCCTGTACAGAGCTCTCTGACTGCCTGGGCAATTTGGCAGGCGGTGAAGAGACTGATGGTTGTTCAACAGTGCTGTGGTCCTGAGAGGAGGTGGAAGGTATTGAAGTCGATGCATTGGCTGCCATCCAACAACAACGGCTTCAATTTGTTCTTCACGCAGCAGGGGGGTACGCTGAGCTCCTACAAAAGTGCGCATAAAGGAACGCTCACGGGGAAAACTGGTGGATGCTGTGTCACTGGGTGCGGCAGCAGCCACAGAATCCCCACGTCCTCTCCCTGCTGCAAATCCACGGCCTCGACCACGACCACGTGCCTTACTCACTGACTTCTTCATCTTGGTAGATTGATAAAGAAAGTCAGAAAAGTTAAGGCCTAAGTGTGGTTATTCCTCACAGACTACAGTGAACCCTGCAGACAATGTTCAGTATCTGTGAAAGGCCCCTTTGTGTAGTTCTATAGTGTTTGCAACCAATGTATTGTATACGGATGGAAGCGCGTCACACTAATAGATTAGATTTTTTTCCACTAAAATGGGCAGCAGCACCAATTAGAGAAAAATGTGAAGGATGAGGCAGTGACACACGCTCAGCAGACTACAACCGGCAGTGGTTGAAGTACAAACTGGAGCGTAATCTGCACTCACAAAATGAAAAGCTCACAGACTACAGTGAACACTGAAACACAACTATTCACTATCTGTGAAAAGCTCCTTTGTGTAGTTCTATAGTGTTTGCAACCAATGTATTGTATACGGATGGAAGCGCGTCACACTAATAGATTAGTTTTTTTTCCACTAAAATGGAGCAGCACCAATTAGAGAAAAATGTGAAGGATGAGGCAGTGACACACGCTCAGCAGACTACAACCGGCAGTGGTTGAAGTACAAACTGGAGCGTAATCTGCACTCACAAAATGAAAAGCTCACAGACTACAGTGAACACTGAAACACAACTATTCACTATCTGTGAAAAGCTCCTTTGTGTAGTTCTATAGTGTTTGCAACCAATGTATTGTATACGGATGGAAGCGCGTCACACTAATAGATTAGTTTTTTTTCCACTAAAATGGAGCAGCACCAATTAAGAGAAAAATGTGAAGGATGAGGCAGTGACACACGCTCAGCAGACTACAACCGGCAGTGGTTGAAGTACAAACTGGAGCGTAATCTGCACTCACAAAATGAAAAGCTCACAGACTACAGTGAACACTGAAACACAACTATTCACTATCTGTGAAAAGCTCCTTTGTGTAGTTCTATAGTGTTTGCAACCAATGTATTGTATACGGATGGAAGCGCGTCACACTAATAGATTAGATTTTTTTCCACTAAAATGGAGCAGCACCAATTAGAGAAAAATGTGAAGGATGAGGCAGTGACACACGCTCAGCAGACTACAACCGGCAGTGGTTGAAGTACAAACTGGAGCGTAATCTGCACTCACAAAATGAAAAGCTCACAGACTACAGTGAAACACTGAAACACAACTATTCACTATCTGTGAAAAGCTCCTTTGTGTAGTTCTATAGTGTTTGCAACCAATGTATTGTATACGGATGGAAGCGCGTCACACTAATAGATTAGATTTTTTTCCACTAAAATGGAGCAGCACCAATTAGAGAAAAATGTGAAGGATGAGGCAGTGACACACGCTCAGCAGACTACAACCGGCAGTGGTTGAAGTACAAACTGGAGCGTAATCTGCACTCACAAAATGAAAAGCTCACAGACTACAGTGAAACACTGAAACACAACTATTCACTATCTGTGAAAAGCTCCTTTGTGTAGTTCTATAGTGTTTGCAACCAATGTATTGTATACGGATGGAAGCGCGTCACACTAATAGATTAGATTTTTTTCCACTAAAATGGAGCAGCACCAATTAGAGAAAAATGTGAAGGATGAGGCAGTGACACACGCTCAGCAGACTACAACCGGCAGTGGTTGAAGTACAAACTGGAGCGTAATCTGCACTCACAAAATGAAAAGCTCACAGACTACAGGAACACTGAAACACAACTATTCACTATCTGTGAAAAGCTCCTTTGTGTAGTTCTATAGTTTGCAACCAATGTATTGTATACGGATGGAAGCGCGTCACACTAATAGATTAGATTTTTTTCCACTAAAATGGAGCAGCACCAATTAGAGAAAAATGTGAAGGATGAGGCAGTGACACACGCTCAGCAGACTACAACCGGCAGTGGTTGAAGAACTAACTGGAGCGTGATCTGCACTCAAAAAATCAAAACCTCACAGACTGCAGTGAACACTGAAACACAACTATTCACTATCTGTGAAAAGCTCCTTTGTGTAGTTCTATAGTGTTGCAAACCAATGTATTGTATACGGATGGAAGCGCGTCACATAATAGATTAGATTTTTTTCCACTAAAATGGAGCAGCACCAATTAGAGAAAAATGTGAAGGATGAGGCAGTGACACACGCCCCAGCAGACTACAACCGGCAGTGGTTGAAGAACTAACTGGAGCGTGATCTGCACTCAAAAAAGTAAAAAACACAGACTGAAGTGAACACTGAAACACAACTGTCCACAATCTGTGAAAAGCTCCTTTCTGTACTTCTATAGTGTTTGCAACCAATGTATTGTATACGGATGGAAGCACGTCACACTAATAGATTTGATTTTTTTCTAATATAATGGAGCTGCACCAATTCCACTAAATAAAATAAAAAAAAAAAAAAAAGTGACACGTGCAGATGCCTACAAACAGCGGTGGATGCAGAGCAAACTGCAGCGTCACTGCACTGTCACACACACACCTTGCACAGAGTGTTTAAAACAACACTGGCAAATGAAACTTTACACAGCGGTTGGTAAACTAGCCTGCCTCAAGCACAGTAGTACACAAAATCGCAATATCTAACTGTCCCTCAGAGTTAGCAGAGTAGCGTTCTGTCCCTTACTGAGTTCACAGCACAGTGACGCTAAATTGGCGGCGGCGCCTTTTATAGTGCATTCTGACATCATTTCAGCAGCCAAACACAGCCATGCCATTAGTTAAGATGACCGCAGCATTACAGGATGTGCCCACACTTCGTAGGATTCCTCATTGGCTGACTAAAATCACATTGCCTCTCAAAGAATTATGGGAACTTCCGATTCCGGTATACGATATGGAAAAAGTATCGGAATTAAGTATCGGAATTCCGATAACGCGAATATCGGCCGATACCCGATACTTGCGGTATCGGAATGCTCAACACTAGTGAAGAGCATGGAAGTTGTGAAATATACATATTTGCCAAAATAGAAAAAACGTTAACAACATTGTCAATTTCTTCGTCAATCCGAACATCTTTAAAAAAAAAATATTAATGCTATTCCATTTGATTGGGTTAAACATCTATGCCTTTAATGTCTCCTCACCTCCCCCAATACATTTTACATTACTCTTTGTTGTTTTCCTTCATGTACAATTCACCAACAAGGCAAGAATGGGTTTTTTTTAATTCCGATATTTTGTTCCCATAGACTTACATTGGATTTCCGGTATCGGTATCGGGTATCGCCGATATTTTTTGGGTATCGGCGATACCATTCTGATTCCGATACTTTTGGATATCGGAAAGTATCGCTCAACTCTAGTGGTGACAGTTTTCACACGTACCGAAGACACAGACTCATGAAGACCCATTCAAATGAATGGGTCTATGCACATGTCAGTGTTTTTCACGGACCATGTGTCCGTGTGCAAAACACACAGACATGTCCGTTTTCATCGGAAACACAGGGGCTGCAAAACATGCCGCACATGTGCACACGGAGAACAGTGCACACTGTCCTCCGTGTTCACGGATGGTCGCCGGTGAGTAGTGCTACTGTAAGCTGCTGTTCCCCGGCAGCTGGTGCTGAATGCTGCAGACATTATTCTCCCCTGCTCTGCCGGCGAACAGCGCGAGCAGGGGAGAATGAATGAAAGAAAAACCCAACATGGGGTCCCCCCTTATTTTTTGAACCAACCCAGCAAAACTCACAGGTGTGGGCTGCTATTCTCTGGCTGGTAAGGGGCCATGGATATGGGCCCCCCAGCCTAAAACCAACAGCCCGCAGCTGCTCAGAAAAGGCACATCTATTAGATGCACCAATTCTAGAGCGTTGTCGGGTTCTTCTCACTTGCCCTGTAGCAGTGGCAAGTGGGATAATAGGGGTTTAATGTCACCTTTCTATTGTAAGGTGACATTAAGCCCGGCTTAGTAATGGTGAGGTGTCACTAAGACACCTATCCATTACTAATCCTATAGTTTGTAAAGGGTTAAATAAATACCACACAATAAGAATAACGTATTTTAATGAAATCATATACCACACAGTTTTGCCATCTTTATTACACTGCTAATCCCAGCGAAGCGCTTGTTTTCCTGTAAAAAAATAAAAATAATAAACCAACAATATACCATACCTGTCCGGCGTTCAGTCCCACAGGTAATCCATGTCTGGGGAATGTACAGTTTACAACCGGAGCGGTGCTAATGCTACCGCTCCAGCTGTAAACTACTGGGGAATGAATGAGAAGCAGCGGGCGCAGGCTTAGCAACTAGCGGTGACATTACTGAGTCTGTACTCGCTGCCGGCATGAACTCCTGTGACCTCAGCACCGTGGGAAAATACAAGTGATGAGGTCACTTGTGACAGATCTTGAACTGCCGTGACCTCATTACTTGCATTTTCCCACGGTCCTGAGGTCACAGGAGTTCATGCCAACAGCGAGCACAGACTCAGTGACGTCACCGATATGTTATGAATGTGCTAGAGATAGTTTCTGAGCAGAGGCTCCCTCTGGTGGTTACAGACTGTACTGAATCTTTCAGCGAGGAGTGGCAATCAGGGATCACGGACTGGTCTGATATAAGGGAGGTTCCCTCCCATGATGGTTGCCGGTGATCAATTGTTCTTGTCTCAATTGTGGTTCCTGGTTCATTTGGAAGTTTGCTGGAGTCTTGCCTGCATCTCCTGCTTTCAGATAAGATATTTTTTGCTTTTCTTTTTGTGCTTGCTTTTTGCATTGTTTTCTGCACTTTTGTGGAGGTCAGCCAGGTCCCCTTCTGTGGCCTGAGCTCCTCACAGTTTATCTGCAGCCACTGTTATTTGCTCATTTGCTTTTTCCTGTTTTTTCAGCGGCTGCGGCTTGGTTTTTGTTCACACTGAGATCTGATTTAGTGGGTGGCGAGATCGTGTGATCTCAGTATTTTTGTAATCAGAATTGTTGGATTTTTGTAGGGTTTTCTGGGTTGCAGAAAGTAATCTCTCCTGTCCTATCCTATTTAGTCAGCTTTTGGCCCCAGCGTTTGTTCAGTCTATTTTCTGCCTATGTTTGTATTTTCATCTTGTCTAACCGCCATTATATGTTTGGGGGCTTCCTATTTTCTTTGGGGATCTGCTCCGGGGCAGATAGCTTTCATCTTTCTGCCTTTAGGTGTAGTTATCTCTCAGGCTGTGACGAGGCGTCTAGGATCAACGTAGGAACGCTCCACGGCTACCTCTAGTTGTGTCATTAGTTTAGGAATCTGCAACCTATCAGTTACCAACATCTCAGGTGTTAGGCTGCCCTGCTGTTGTTCCTGTCCTCCTCAGCTACCGAAACATAACACCGCTAGCCACTGAGCCTGCGGCTGCAGCATCTCATTCATTCATTCTCCTCTGCTCGTGCTGATTACCGGCAGAGCAGGGGAGAATGGATGAAAGCCGCGTTCAGCACTTGCCACCAGGGAACAGCGTTTACAGTATTACAGTAGCGCTTCTTCCGCATGTAGTACACACATGGACAGACGGACACAGGGACACGGATATCTCCGGTACCGTTTTTTTTCCAGTACCGGAAATATACGGATGTGTGAAACCGGCCTTAAAAAAGGTGCAGGATGCATCCCTGTAACTTCTGGGATATTTGTATAGAAACAGCAGTGAGTACTGCCGTGACTGCACGGTGAATGTGTGAGTTCTGGAGGAAAGGGAAGGCCTTACTGAAACTGATAGCTATTGAAATACAGGGAAAGGGGAGAAGAGGCTCTGGAAAGTGGGAGGCAGAGACTTTTATGAATACATTTAAAAGGAAGATGTTGTAAAAAAAATTGAACATTTTAAAAAATGTAAAGTATGAATGCTTGTTTTTGTTTTTTCTTTTAAATATTATCATTCGTTTTTAATGGAGTAACATAATTTAAAAAGTTTTGATATTTTCTTTCAAACACTAGAGGGAGCTGCTGCTGAAATTTGCCATGAAAACGTAGTGTACTGCTAGCTCACATTATGAGAACAATACCAGGTTGCATTTTCACTGCAAAAAAAATGCACTAAATTGTGCAAAAGAGCCCCAAAACCAGGAAAAAAACAACTCCATACTAACTGGTGAAGAAGGAGGAAAAGCGAGTTTCATGGTTAAAAAGGTATAATTTTATTAATTTCATATAGCATATAAATAATGCAAAAAGTACAAAATAGTAATTGTAAAGTGTACAAGGACGGAAGAAAGAGGACCACTGGTGCCAATCAACAGCCAAAAACCTATGCTGTAAACAGGCAAGATGCTGCTCAATCCAGTAAGCAGTATCAGCAGATGTCAGATA
Source organism: Oophaga sylvatica (assembly GCA_033576555.1). Lineage (NCBI taxonomy): Eukaryota > Metazoa > Chordata > Amphibia > Anura > Dendrobatidae > Oophaga > Oophaga sylvatica. The sequence continues at coordinate 35,482 of JARQOD010004642.1, forward strand.
ACGGTATATAATGACTTCTTATGCTGAGAGCAGCGCTTACCAGTGTAAGTGTGGAATTGAAGGCACTGGACTGGATCCTCGCATTATGACTGCAGTAAATGTGGGCGGGGTCTGCTCATGTGTGTGTGATGTCACTCTTCTCCTCCCCTTCTGCAAAATGATAAGGGAACATACAGTTTACGATCACCATGCTAAGCCATTTTGTTTGTGACAACAAAGTGATACTGACTGAGATTTGGACCATGTCAGTGGAGCTGGCATTAGATTTAGGACTCAGTGTAGTGTATCACATGATGGGATTAGATATAGGGCTCAGAGGACAATATCACACAGGATGGGATTAGATATGCAGTATCTAATGTATGCAATATGTGACACCACTCCATTCACTGCTATGGGATCATTATGACTCACACGAACGTCCTTTTCTAGCCGTATCCCTTGGCTCTGGTATGGCTCACTCGGCTCAGATCTAACATAGTTGGTCTCTGGTCTTTGGTTCTGGTTCCCTGCATTGGGTTACTTGGTGCTTCACTTGGATCTGGTTACTTGATTCTTAAGTCGGATCTGATTAATCAGTCCTTCACTCGTATCTGGTTAGTTTTGATGGTGGCTGTAAGCCAACTCCGCTGCACCGCACGTCCATCCTGCTACAGGTTCAGGAGCCAACTCCACCCTTTCTTGGCCTTCCCGAGCCTTTTATAATTACTAACTGTGCTACAGCTGTCACCTGACCCTGCATCTCCTCCAATGTCTTCCCCAGGGGAACATTCACTTCACTGAGTTCCTGCCAATGTAATCATTTCTGCTTTTCTTTTCTCTATCATATTTCACCAGCAGAGGGCAGGGTTTGCTTGAAGAAACTCTGTTAGACATTAACTATGTGCATCTTCTTACTTGTCTATCTTCTTACATATAGGTAGCTAATGTATCCATTTCCTCTATGGGTGACTTACTTCAGCCCATGAGTACTCCTCCTGTTTCCATGGCATACTTGTAACTAGACTGTGTCCACTGGGGGACCAGGGTTTCTTCTGATGGGTACTGCAAATATTCTAGGTGCTATCCCACATCTTCTCAGATTAGTTGTCTCCATCCAGCCTGCTGGAACAGGAAGAGCAAATTTCCTACATGATGCTGGCTGTTGCCGTTATCTCTGCTCTTCTCAACATACTACTCTGACTACACTGACTAGTAACCATCGTTGCAGCAGTTTTTTTTATACCAAATCCCACCTCACAAAGCTCTTCTCTAGTTACCAGCTAAATGGTGTGATTAACTCATTAGTGTGTGTGCTGCATGCCACATACAAAATAGTGCAAAACTTCAAGTATTTAAAGGCATATGTGACCAGGGCTGCCACTAGGAATTTCAGGGCCCCATACTGGCAAAATTTTCGGGGCCCCCTTGAGACTACGCCCAGGCTACACCCCAGCTCCGCCTCCACCCCTCGAACTGTCCACAGTCCCTCCGCTCTCTCTTGGAAAAACTCCACTTCTCACCAATCACACATTAACAGTTCCCATCACCAGATCACACATATAGCTGACATTATTTGTTTTGGCCAAAAGATTGTTTAAGCCGCCATCACAACACAGTAGACACTTTTGGCCGGCCCTACTCTACTGTAACTTATTAAATATTTGTTAAAATATCCAATACAATTTAGGTATATTTTTATTTATTTTTCAATTTTTAAAATGACCAATAATATCACATACAAGGAACAAATACTACCGCACGATGGCCAGACACTATTACCACCACATAGTGACCTATAATACCACATACAAGGAACAAATACCACCACACCATGACCAGACCACATATTACCACCACAGTGACCGAATAATATCACATACAAGGACCAAATACCACCACACCATGACCAGACCACATATTACCACCACAGTGACCGAATAATATCACATACAAGGAACAAATACCACCACACCATGACCAGACCACATGTTACCACCACAGAGACTGAATAATATCACATACAAGGAACAAATACCGCAACACCATGTCCAGACCACATATTACCACCACATAGTGACTGAATACTACAATACTGATCAGTAACAAAAAAAAACACAATACTATCACCACAAGTGCCATTATACACAGGAGATCTGTACTTAGTATGCAGTGTCTGTACAAAGGTAATGCAGTGATCACCAGTGACATTATATACAGGAGCTCTGTATATAGTATACAGTGTATGGTGTCAGTGTATAGGTAACACACTGACTCACCAGTGACGTCTCTAGGTGAAGTTCTTCATCTTTGCTTTTCATCTTTCATCCAGCACAGACCGCAGTCCCTTCTTCCAGTTAGGCCTTGTCTCTGCAGGAAATAACACAGTTATCTAGAGCACGGCTTGCAGAACACATTACTTATTTTTTTCCCAACTTCTACATTACACCACATGAAAAAAAAAAGGCGACATAGTATTGCTCTGCACAGTAACAGGAGCACCCCCCATTTAAAACAGTATACTCAAAAAATAAAATAAATACATCACTGCAGTAATAATATCCCTTAATTAGCCCCTATGGTAATAACATCCCCCATCCTGGCCCCCGTGTGTCTCATTCCTGGCTCCAGCCATATGTTCTCCCATCCTGCCCTCATGAGTATCCATTCTGCCCCATATGATTTCCCCATCTGTCTCCATCGTATCCATCTTGCCCCATGATCCTGCACAATCTGTCTCCAATCCTGCCCCCTCTGTCTGCAATCATGCCCCGTGTCTGCAATCATGCCCCGTGTCTGCAATCATGCCCCGTGTCTGCAATCATGCCCTGTGTCTGCAATCATGCCCCCGTGTCTGCAATCTTGCCCCCGTGTCTGCAATCATGCCCCATTTTTCTGCAATCATGCCCCATGTGTCTGCAATCATGCCCCATCATCTCCAATCCTGCCCCATCTGTCTCCAATCATGCCCAGACAGTATACAGCAGGGCCCACATAGTATATAGCAGGGCCCACATAGTATACAGCAGGGCCCACATAGCATATAGCACGGCCCGCATAGTGTATAGCGCGGCCCACATAGTATATAGCACGGCCCACATAGTATATAGCTGGGCCCACATAGTACATAGTGTGGCCCACATTGTATACAGCAGGGCCCACATAGTATATAGCAGGGCCCAAATAGTATATAGCTGGGCCCACATAGTATATAGCGTGGCCCACATAGTATATAGCAGGGCCCACATAGTATACAGCAGGGCCCACATAGTATACAGCAGGGCCTACATAGTATACAGCAGGGCCAACATAGTATACAGCAGGGCCCACATAGTATACAGAATGACTCACATAGTATACAGCAGGGCCCACATAGTATACAGCAGGGCCCACATAGTATACAGCAGGGCCCACATAGTATATAGCAGGGCCCACATAGTATATAGCTGGGCCCACATAGTATATAGCTGGGACCACATAGTTTATAGCTGGGCCCACATAGTATACAGCAGGGCCAACATAGTATACAGCAGGGCCCACATAGTATATAGCTGGGCCCACATAGTATATAGCTGGGCCCACATAGTATATAGCTGGGCCCACATAGTATACAGCAGGGCCCACATAGTATACAGCAGGGCCCACATAGTATATAGCAGGGCCCACATAGTATATAGCAGGGCCCATATAGTATATAGCTGGGCCCACATAGTATATAGCGTGGCCCATATAGTATATAGCTGGGCCCACATAGTATACAGCAGGGAACACATAGTATACAGCAGGGCCCAAATAGTATATAGCCGGGCCCACATAGTATATAGCAGGGCCCACATAGTATATAGCAGGGCCCATAGTATATAGCTGGGCCCACATAGTATACAGCAGGGCCCACATAGTATATAGCAGGGCCCACATAGTATATAGCTGGGCCCACATAGTATATAGCTGGGCCCACATAGTATATAGCTGGGCCCACATAGTATATAGCTGGGCCCACATAGTATACAGCAGGGCCCACATAGTATATAGCTGGGCCCACATAGTATACAGCAGGGCCCATATAGTATATAGCAGGGCCCACATAGTATATAGCTGGGCCCACATTGAATATAGCTGGGCCCACATAGTATATAGCTCGGCCCACATAGTATATAGCTGGGCCCACATAGTATATAGCTCGGCCCACATAGTATACAGCAGGGCCCACATAGTATATAGCTGGGCCCACATAGTATATAGCTTGGCCCACATAGTATATAGCTGGGCCTACATAGTGTATAGCAGGGCCCATATAGTATATAGCTAGGCCCACATAGTATATAGCTGGGCCCACATAGTGTATAGCAGGGCCCACATAGTATATAGCTGGGCCCACATAGTATATAGCTGTGCCCACATAGTATATAGCTGGGTCCACATAGTGTATAGCAGGGCCCACATAGTATACAGCAGGGCCCAAATAGTATATAGCTGGGCCCACATTGCACAGCCCTCATCTCTCCCTCACCACCCCCCAGGAATGGCTCCACAGCCACAGTTCAGTAAGCACTGACATAATTAAAAAAAATAAAAACTCTCCTCACCTTCTCCTGGTGCCCGTGCTGCTCCCGGCTCCTATCTCCTGCTCTTCCCGGGACACAGTGAGTGCGCGATGATGTCATCGCGCTCCCGCTGTGTCAGAGACAGAGCGGGGAATGATGGGAGAGGGAGCGTCAGCTGACGCTCTCTCCTCCATCATTGCTTTGAACTGTCCCGGCGGACGCTGGTATAGTTCAAAGCAGTGGCGGGGGAGTCGGCGCTGGGGGCAGGGGAACCCATGCCTCACAGGGGGGTGCCTGGCAGGTGCCGGGTTATGCTTTACTACAAATGAGGGGAGCCTCAAAATGTTGGGGGCCCCGGGCCCGAGCGCAGACCGGCCTGCCAGCGTGCTCGGGCGGCGGGCCCCCCTAATCACCGGGCCCCATACACTTGTAAGGGTTGTCATGCCCTGATGGCGGCCCTGTATGTGACACCCCAGGAGTTTGGTTGCCACAGTGACCTTGCCTCCCTCCAGGGGGGAGTGATGTCATGCCTGAAAGCAATGAAGGATACCTTTAACAGGTAACACACAGCATACAACACCTATCCTACTCCAGACCAGAAGGAGGAGCTCTAACACCTGATTTCAGGGGAGCTTCCCTGGAATATTCTGGCTGTGGGAAGTGTTAGTTAGTCTGTCTGCAGGGTTGAGAAATGAAGGACATGCAGAGACAAGCTGGGGAAAACAGGAGCTATAGCAGAGCTCACCCCCTAGTCTGAGCGCAAAAAACTGGACCCCAGAGTCCGAGGCTGAGTGGGTATACTAAAGCCCCAGCAGCAGAATCCAGAGGGCAGGAGACAGCAGATTCTCTACATGTGAGCCAGAGACTCCATACTGGAGCGATCCTGAAGCAAGCTACAGCTGCCTGTTATGAGAGTGAAGTTCTACTTAGACAAGAGACAGAGAGAGGAACTTGAACAGAGCTTACAGCAGCAAGTACCTCAGAGAATAGCGCTAGAAAGGAGGCCTCACAACCCACCTGAAATATGGAGATTCCAAATTGCTTTCAGGCTGACCAACCTCTGCACCATCTGTAACCTGAGCCCTGGACACTTTGCCTACAGAACTGTGAGTAAAGCTTTGGAAACTGCATCTGACTGTGTCCTCTCAAGTTCTTCCTGCAACACCCACTGAACACTGCTACATCCCTTGCTAAATACTACATCCTTACCATCTACCTTACATTACATCTGCCTGGGACATAGCTTCACCTGTGGGAAGCTTTACCAACTCTGCTGCATCACCAACTGTCCCAGAGGATCTCCACTGCAGTGCTGGTTACTTTTGACCAGAAACCACAGGTGGCGTCACAAACACCTTATTACAAACTCTATTATCCTTTGTAAATATTCACCTTTTATTGGACGCCCAGGGTCACGGACCGGGTCACTGCCACTGTGACACTGCCCCTTTAAGAAGTGGCCTGGTGCCGAGTACCCCACTGCCCTGGCGGGCGATCCACATATGTAAGGCTACATTCACATTTGTGAACCGGGGCTTTGTGGAGGGCTGCGCACTTCCTCCATTAAGCCCCGCCTACTTTCACATACTTCTAAATATGTCCTGCTTACCTATCTTTAAATTTGGTTGCGCAGGACATGCAGATGTATGCAGATGCGTTGTTTTGACGCGCCAGCTGACTGACCGCACAGGAACGCAAAAAGTTGAGTTTTGCGCAGACGACGGGGCGTCAAAACAACGCATCTGCATACATCCGCATGTCCTGGGTACCCAATGTTAAAGATAAGTACGCAGGATGTATGCAGAAGTATGCGGAAGGAGGCGGGGCTTAATGGAGGAAGTACTCAGCCCTCCACAAAGCTCTGGTACACAAATGTGAACCCGGCCTAAAACATGCTTCCCCTTATTGTAATTCCCAACTTTGGGGTATTTACAATAGCAGAGCTGTGTCAATATTCACAGCAGCATGATGATTATTTTGCTGTGCTCCAACATTGCAGTGACAGCAGCAGAGAATGGTAATCAGCAACCTGGTATTCTATTGCTAATCTCAGGCTTCCGAACATGGCTCACCTCATTCCGAAACCCACTGACACTTACTGTCCACACTGAGCACTGTGGACGGTGACAGGGGGAAAGTGTAACTCGCAGCATAGCTGAGGCTTCAGAAAATTGGTGCCGATGTCCTCCCTCAGCTATTACCTGTACAGCCCAGGTGGTATACTAGTTCACAGCTGAAGGCAGTCACAATGTAAGTGATACCCAGGGGCTGTCGTTTATGTGGTGTGTAAGTTTCATGCTCAGACACCTGCACACCAGTAAATGCAAATAGCAGTCTCCAGTAGCTGAAGAAAAAAGTAATGAATAAAAAAATTAAATCATTTAATTATATATATATATATATAAAATCAATAATTAATATAAAAATATAAAACATGGCACCTTCCCATTAACCCCTTTCTGACATCAGACGTAAATTTACGCCAATGTTGGACTCCCTCCCTTTGATGTGGGCTCCGGTGGTAAACCCACATCTTTCCTGGTACATGTCAGCTGTTTTGAATAACTGACATGTGCCTGGAACAGCTGCGGGTGGAATCGCGATCCACCTGTGGCTATTAACCCATTAAATGCCACTGTCAAACGCTGGCAGCGGCATTTAACATGCGCTTCCGTCAATCGTGCTGGAAATCCACCAATCGGTGACCTCTGTCACGTGATCGAGGGGTCACGATGGGTTGGCATGACAACCAGAGGTCTGCTGGAGACCTCTATGGTTGTCAAGTGCCAGATTGCTATGAGCGAAACCCAGTGGTCGGTGCGCATAGCAAGTGAGTGAGGCTATGGTTCCACGGTCCGGAACCATAGCGCTTTGGACGGAGCGGAAATTCCGCTCCGTCTAAGCCCCGCCCCCTTTATGACGCGCGATCTTTCCGGAGGTGTTCAGGACACCTCCGGAACACCTCCGGAAAGAGCGCAGGGCTACATAGCCCTGTGTTAATTATGCACCGTCGCCGCAATACGCGAGGACATGCTGCGGTCTAAAAATACGCGCCGCATGTCCGTTTACGCAGGTCTGCCACCTGCGTATTGTTACGCATAGTGGAGACGGGATTTCTTGAAATCCCCTCCACTATGCTGTAACATCTGGACACTGCGTGTTTGGCGCTGCGCCAGCGCACAGCGCCAAACACGCAGCATTTCCTGACCGTGGAAACTCACCCCAATTCTAATTCTGCTACATACAGGCGATCTGATCATCGCCTGTATGTAGCAGAGCCGATCAGGTTATGGCAGCTTCTAGTCTCCCATGGAGGCTATTGAAGCATGCCAAAAGTGAAAAAAGTTTTTAAAAAATATATAAAAAAAATATATATATATAAAGCTCAAATCACCCCCCTTCGCCCCATTCAAAATAAAACAATAAAAAAAATCAAACATACACATATTTGGCATCACTGCATTCAGAATTGCCAGATATATCAATAAAAGAAAGGATTAACCTGATCGCTAAATGGCGTAGCGATAAAAAGTCAAAACGCCAGAATTACTTTTTTTGGTCGCCGCGACATTGCATTGAAATGCAATAATGGATGATCAAAAGATTGTATCTGCACCAAAATGGTATCATTAAAAATTTCAGCTCGCCACACAAAAAATAAGCCTTCACCCAACCCGAGATCACGAAAAATGGAGACACTACGGGTATTGGAAAATGGCGCAATTTTTTTTTTTAACAAAGTTTGGAATTTTTTTTCACCACTTAAATAGAACGAACCTATATATGTTTGGTGTCTATGAACTCGAAATGAGCTTGATAATCATAATAGCAGGTCAGTTTTAGCATTTAGTGAACCTAGTAAAAAAGCAAAACAAAAAACAAGTGTGGGATTGCCCTTTTTTTTGAATTTCACCGCATTTGGAATTTTTTTCCTGTTTTCGAGTACACGACATGGTAAAACCAATGGTGTTGCTCAAAAGTACAACTCGTCCTGTAAAAAACAAGCCCTCACATGGCCATATTGACGGAAAAATAAACAAGATATGGCTCCGGGAAGAAGTGGAGCAAAAAATTAAAATGCAAAACCGAAAGTACCTCTGGTCGTTAAGGGGTTAAAGAAAGGTTTTCAATAACCACTGCTTAAAGGCTTAGAGGATGCCATTTTTAAGTGCTCAAGTGAAATATAGACATGCAAAGACCCCTGTATGTAGGCTAATGATTGGCCATACTGCATGAAAACACATTCACTATCATTGACTTTTGTAAACATACCACTAATTAGCTTACTGTATGCCTCTGATATGTATTATTGAACTCCTAGCAGATCCGATCTTCACAGGAGATTTAAATATAAAGGAAATTAATCTAGAATAAATCTTACATTTAAAATGGATAGATAAAGATAAAAGAAATATGTGCAAGAAGACCCAGTACCATAGTGACACAGGTTTTGCTTGTCCCCCAAAGGGTGCAATATCTACGTCAAAATTTTGGCACACGTCCAAACCAAAATAATATTGCATATTACAATGATTCAACTTTGTATAAACAATTTTCAGGATTTCAAAGAAAGTTTTTTTGCCCAAAAGATCAACATGCTGCTCTCGTTCTGATAACCAAGGCAGCATTTGTCCTTCAGTTATAGATTGTTATTATTAGTTATATTAGCTATAGTCTATATTCTAATCAGTGTTTTCATAATATTTTCACAGTTGAACAGAAAAATGAGCAAAGCTATACAAAATACACGGAGAAGAACATAATAACTCATTCATTGAGCTAAAGCAATATTGTCAATTTATAGATTATAATAGATTTATTGATTATTTTCTTTATCATATGCCTCCATTGTTTATGCATAAATACATTTATCAAGCACAATCAATCATAATTAATAGCTGGATTTACAAGCTGAAAGTATACTGTTTGCAAACACACATGAAAATACAAAAAATCTAGATGATAGCAAGAATTTCAATAACTTGTTTGAGGATTAAGCTGAAAAACTTGCTGAAAGGGAGCGTTTAAAACCTAATAGCTAACCTAATGCTTAGAGAAAAACATAGCTTAATAGCTGCTGGGGTCTGAGCCATGCTGTAGTCTATTCACACAGCCAGTCCTCAGAGGCTTCTACCCACCCACTATGTGTATACGCAGAGGTCTATCAATTGAGGGTAGAGAGAAGCCGGCGGGAACCCACTTGTCCGTCTAGTCTACCGGTCCCCAGCAGCTAGTAAACTACTTTTTTCTAAGAAACTCTGCAATATTTCAGAGTTAAACATATATGGTTGGAATCCTGCAGCTATTGTCAGATACATGCTGCCTGTATCTCCTCGTGGTCGTCTTTGAGGTAACCATTCTGCACCTACAAGTCATGCCTTTTTATTGTCATCAGTCCCATCATCATCTCATCTACTGTTTTCTGTACTCTTCCTCCTCTAACTCCATGGCGTCATCACTTATCCTTTAGTGTCCTCTAGAAACATGCATCTAGTCATCTGTTTGTGTGGAACCTAAACTCCCAAATGTTCACTTTCACTATAGTCAATGCCAAACCATCTGGATTATGCTGTTTGTTGAAAAGAATCACATAAGTTCACTATCAAGGGAAGATACAAAGCCACCATTACTTATTTAAAAAGCCATCTGTTAGGTGTGGGCACAAAATTAACAAAAAAATTCAACTCACCCTTGATGGAAACCGGGTAAATTTCTGGTGTGCAGGAATACAGAGTCTCGTCTCTGCCAGACGTTGGTATTGCTTGTGAAGGAAGTGAGTCCAGCTTCAATCCATAAAATCAAATCCATTATTTCATGATTAAAATAGATATGGCAACACTACAAGTATGCCTAAGCATAGTCATGACTGGGGAAAAGGGGTGCACGTAGGTGGAACCGGATTCATTTTCAGCGACCAGTGACTGTGTTCTTAAACTTGGTCATCATTTTAATCATGAAATAAAGTATTTCATTTTATGGATTGAAGCAGGATTCAGTGGGCACAAAAAGCATTTTTTCCAATCCAAAATCTATCATGGTTTGTGCATCAAATATTCAATATGTCAATTCTGTGTATCAAACTTTCAATTCTAAATTTTATTGCACTTGCATCTGGTGTGAATTTTCTAGGCAGCAGCCAGTAAAAGACTGAGCCCCTCAGCAGGGCAGGGCATAAAGGGCATATTAAATGTAAGTGATCAAACTAATAAGAATTCCCTAAATGCAATTTTCTTTAACAAAATTCAGAATTTTTGGCAAATTTGTTATTTTTTTTTGCGTTATATGAATTGGTGTTTTACCCAGATAAGATGTGTTCCATTTTGGGTAATATAGCGGACCAAATGGATGGTTTATCTGCCGCAGCACCAACCTGATGAACATCAGCAAACAGTGTCACAACATCTGAACAGACAAGTTGAGTTGTACCTGCACTGTGTCCTTTCTCCAGCAGAGACCTACCAGAGTTCCAATCCCAATAACATATGGGTCAGCAGATTAGAACAATGGCAAGAAGTGTCCAGTTTGCTTTGGGCGTACTGTCGTGTCCAACATTCAGAGTACTGTCAGAATGGGAATTCAGTACAACCTGTGTTTTTTGTCACAAGCAGAGCAGGTTATCCTAAATAAGCGTAGAAAACCTTGCATTCGCCAATAGGAATCAGGTATGGATCTGAGGCACTTATATTTTGACAATAGCAAACCTGTTGTAGTTGCAAAAAAATGGATGCTTTTTGCAAGTGAAGTTGTGAGCCCATTATTTTTTTTACTATTAAAACAGCATGCCAGCTCTTACTCTCTAAATAAAGGTACAATTTATGGACGACTGATGAAAGGCTATTATTTTCTCAATTAGCAATGCACAATGCTTTTAATACTCTCTGAACAAAGATAATTTTTGCTCTCCCTGTGTGAAAAAGCCACAACTTCTTTTATGTTCACAGCTAGTGATGAGTGAGCACTAAGTCTTGGGTGCTTCCGAACAATGAGCACAATGTTAGTTTATGGGAAACCAGAACTTTTTTGTCGCGACCCCCACAGAGGTCTTTTAGGGTATCAAAACGTCGGAAAACTATGGGAACAGTGCTCAAATGATATGGGAACATCTTGGGGAAGACCCCTGGAAGCATTTCTGACTCCCAGGTCACTGCTGTGAACAATGTTGTTAGAGCCTTACATCACTTTTCCTGGTGCACAATAAAACATATAAAAACAAAACCAAAATGTATTTTCCTGGGAAACATGTTAAGGAACATCCTTTCCAGGGTAATGATTTGTATGTAAGGCAAAATAAATAACCAAAAAAAATGTTTCTCCACCTCTTGGGCTATGTTCACACGTAGCATATTTGATGCGTTTTTCAACTTTAGCATTGCTTTCAACCAAGACAAATGCATTCTTTGTGAAATGTCATTTTAACATTTTGCAACCTTATTTGGCCATGTGATGTGTGACTTTAGTATTCTTAAAGGGATGGCAGTTGGTCCTCACTATTTTTATAGAGCCATCAGCCGCATATGCTTTGTTGTTATTAAACAGTGGGTCTCCTATACTGTTATTGCCTATGCATTGAATGCCAAGCCTGCCCTAAATTTGGATGCACCCCAATAACCCTTTGAACAGACGTCCTTGATGGCCACCTGAAAGCATTGTTCCCATTATTAGCAATTTGGTACTCCCATACTGTTCGACTATTGAATGCAAGGCCAGCCCTGCCCCAAAGTTACACGAACCCCAATAACACTTTTAACCGACGTACTGGATGGACACCTGAAAGCATTGTTCCTAGTAATTTGGTACTCCCATACTGTTTGGCTATGCAGTGAATGCAAGGCCTGCCCAAAGGCATTCACTCCTATCCCCCTTGGAAGAAACAAAAAGGAGGGCCACATAAAAAATTTTTACCATTAGAAAGGAGCGGGTCTCACATACTTGTAATGCCCATGCACAAAATGTATGGGCTGACAAACATTTCCCCCTGGGGGGTACACATCAACATACTGTGTCAATATTTTGTTACGGGCATCATAAACACCTTTCAAAACAATAACATAGCTGTTGCATCACGGAACATGTTCACCCTGGTGATCTAGTGGTGGAGTCAGAAGAGACGTGGAGGATGGCCTCTGAAAAATGTCTTCCAGGTTTAAAAGAGCAGGTCTCCTATACTTGTAATGCCCATACACTAAGCGTATGTGCTGACAAACATTTCCCCCTGGGGGGTACACATCCACATACTGTGTAAACATTTTTTTACAGGCATCGTAAATACCCTTTAACACATTAACGTGGCTGTTGCATCACATACCATGGTCACCATGGTGATCTAGTGGTGGTGGATGATGAGGATGAGGAGAAGGAGGAGGATAATACCAAATAGCCAAAATCAGGAAGTGTATACCCATGTGTGGGTGTGAAGGGGTGCATGGGAATATACCTCCCAAAAATTTGGGTTATGTTTCGCTGTTACCATTTGGTGGTGTAAAGAAGTCTGGCCCAATTCAGCTCTTGTTATTTTATAAGAGTCAGTCTGTCAGCATTTTCAGTTGACAGGCGGATGCGCTAATCAGTTATAATTCCACCAGCAGCACTAGAAACCCGCTCTGACAAAACACTAGCGGCAGGGCAGGCCAAGACCTCCTAGTTGTAGAGAGCCAGTTTATGCCACGTGTCCAGCTTGGATACCCAATATTTAAAAGGCTCAGAGGAATCACAGAGGATGATGGTATGGTCAGCAAGGTACTCCCTCAGGATCTTTCAAAACTTTGCACTCATTTTGAGAGTACCCCGTGCCTCAGGGCCAGGGCGATGGGAGTGTCTGAGAAAACTCTCCCAGAACTTTGCGATTGTTCCCCTGCCTCTGCTGTATTTGGAGTTGTGTCTCTCTCGCCTGTACTCCTTGGTTGTCCAATGAACTGTGACCTCTGCTGCCAGAGTTTTCAGATGGGAATTTTTTAACAGTTACGCAACAAGGTCCCTCTGGTACTGCACCATTTTAGGACACCTGTCTGCTTCTGGAAGAAGAGATTGAAAGTTCTCCTTGTAGCATGGGTCTAGAAGTGTCACCAACCAGTAATGAGTGTCACCCAAAATTGAGAATGCGAGGGTCAAGGGAAAGGCAGTGCAACATAAAGTCAGCCATGCATGGCAGACTGCTAACAGGCAAGACTTCCGTGTCATCACCAAGAGGACGATTGACCATGCTGTCCTCCTCCTCCCTGTCCTCAGGCCATCCATGCTGAACAGACGGTATGACAGTTGTGATTGCAGTACCGTCTATAGCGCATGAATCTAGCTACTGTTCTTCCTCCTCCTCCTCATTGTCAACCAATCCATGTTAGGATGACATGAGACTGGGCTGTGTGTAATCACCCTGTATGGTTCCTTGCTCCATCTCATCATGCTCCGCATGCAATGCATCCTCTTTCATTGTGAGCAGAGCGCTTTTCAGAATACAGAGAAGCGGGATGATGACGGTAATTATGGTGTCTTTGACGCTCACCATCTTGGTGGACTCCTCAAAGTTTTGTAGGATTGTACCTATGTCTGACATCCATCTCCACTCCTGAGGTCTTATGTGTGGAGTCTGAACTGAATACTGACGACCATGTTGATGCTGGTAGTCAACGGCCTTCTTCTGCTCACAAATCTCTTCCAGCATGTGCAGTGTAGAGTTCCAATGTGTGGGGACAACACACACCAGTTAGTGAGCTGGAAGCTGAGGCACGGGAAGGCCGGCGGAAGCTGTAGCTGACTTTCGAAAATGGGCACACAGGTGGCGTATTTTGACAAGCAGATCTGGCAGCTCCGGGTAGCTTTTGAGAAACCGTTGAACAAAGAGGTTAAGCACATGGGCCAGCCATGGTATGTGTGTGAGCTAGCCTTACTTGAGAGCCGCCATCAGGTTCCAGCCATTGTCACACATGACTGTTATGTTCTGGTAGCTGAGGAGAGCAGGCAAAAACGGCAATACACCAGAGAGGTTGGAATCTACTGGATTGCAGTACCCTGACTAACCACCACAACTAAAGGCAGCCGTGGAGCGTTCCTACGTTGGTCCTAGACGCCTCGTCACAGCCTGAGAGGATAACTACACCTAAAGATAGAAAGAGGAAAGCTATCTGCCCCGGAGCAGATCCCCAAAGAACATAGGAAGCCCCCAAACATGTAATGGCGGTTAGACAAGAGGCAATACAGACACAGACAGAAAACAGTATGAGCAAACGTTGGGGCCCAATCTGCCTAGACAGAAACCGATAGGAAGGATACTTACTGCAATCCAAAAAACCCTAAAAAAAAGCCAACGCTACTAATTGCAAAAACACCTGAGATCACACGACCTCTACCAACTAAATTAGTTCTCTGGTGTAACAAAACTCAGCCGCAGCCACTGAAAAAACTGGAAAAGGCAAATGAACAAACAACAGTGGCCCCAGAGGAACCGAGAGGGGCCCAAGCCCCCCGGGGAGGGGAACCTGGCCAACCTCACAGAAATGCAGAGAAAAATGCAAATGGCAAGCACAAAAACAAAAAACAGAAAATATCTTATCTGAGAGCAGGAGAAGAGGCAAGACTCAGCAAGCTTCTAAGTGAACCAGGAAACAACGTTGAGACAGGAACAATTGATCACCGGCAACCATGATAGGGGGAAACCTCCCTTATATCCAGGCAGTCTGTAATTCCTGATTGCCAATCCTCATTGAATGGTTCAGTACTGTTTGTAACCACCAGAGGGAGCTTCTGCTCAGAATTCATTTCTAAAACATTCATAACAGTACCCCCCCATGAGGATGGGTCACAGAACCCTCATTTGTGCAACCAGGTCGGTCAGGATGAGCTCTGTGATACGCACGGATCAGTCTCCTAGCATGGATGTCCGAAGCAAACACCCAAGAATTGTCCTCCTGACCATAACCTCTCCACTTAACCAAATACTGGAGTTTCCGTCTAGAAAAACGAGAATCCAATATTTTCTCAACCACATACTTCAGATTGCCCTCAACCAAAACAGGGTCAGGAGGTGCAGCCATAGGAACCACTGGCTCGACAAACCTCTTCAATAAGGACTTGTGGAACACGTTATGGATCTTAAATGTCCCTGGAAGAAGTAAACGAAAGGAAACAGGATTAAGAATATCCATGATCTTATAAGGTCCAATGAACCTAGTCTTAAACTTAGGAGATGCAACTCTCGTAGGGATATTTCTTGAGGACAACCAGACCAAGTCCCCCACTTCAAACCGAGGACCATCAGTCCTATGCCGGTTGGCAAACCGCTGGGCCCTCTCCTGAGAGAGGGACAACCTCTCCACTACCTGGTCCCAAATCTGCTGCATACGCTCCACAACAGAGTCAACACCTGGACAGACAGAAGCCTCCTCTGTCCTGAAGAAAATCGAGGGTGAAACCCAAAATTGCAGAAAAATGGAGACATCAAAGTGGCAGAGCTAGCCCTATTATTAAGAGCAAACTCAGCCAAAGGCAAAAAAGAGACCCAGTCATCCTGATCAGCAGACACAAAGCATCTCAGATAAGTCTCCAATGTCTGGTTTGTTCTCTCAGTTTGTCCATTGGTCTGAGGATGAAAAGCCGAGGAGAAAGACAATTGAACACCAAGTTTAGAACAAAAAGTCCTCCAAAATCTGGAAACAAACTGGACTCCTCTGTCAGACACAATGTTCTCAGGGATGCCGTGTAACCGAACCACGTGCTGAAGGAACAAAGGCACCAATTCAGAGGAGGAAGGCAACTTAGGTAATGGCACAAGATGTATCATTTTGGAAAACCTATCACAAATCACCCAGATAACGGTCATTCTCTGAGAAACAGGGAGGTCGGAAATGAAATCCATAGAGATATGGGTCCATGGCCTCTTGGGCACAGGCAATGGCATCAACAAACCACTAGAGCGAGAGCAAGGCTTGGAGCGAGAGCAAGTCCCGCAGGACTGCACAAATTCCCTGACGTCACGAGACAAAGTAGGCCACCAAAAAGGACCGACTAACCAAGTCTCTGGTACCAAAAATTCCGGGATGACCGGCCAACGCGGAACAATGAATCTCAGACATAACACTCTTTTTCCACCGGTCTGGGACAAACAATTTCCCAATAGGGCAGCGCTCGGGTTTATCCTCTTGACACCCTTCCAGAGCCAGTCTCAAATTGGGCGAGATGGCAGAAAGAACTACATCCTCTTTCAAAATAACAGCAGGATCAGATAACTCAGGAGAGTCCGCAAGGAAACTCCTCGAGAGGGCATCCGCCTTAACATTCTTAGTGCCAGGAAGAAAGGAAACCACAAAATTAAAACGTGTGAAAAACAAGGCCCACCTGGCCTGTCTAGGATTAAGTCGCTTGGCTGATTCCAGATAAACCAGATTCTTATGGTCCGTGAGGACCACCACCCGATGTTTGGCTCCCTCCAGCCAATGTCTCCACTCCTTAAAAACCCACTTCATGGCCAACAACTCCCGATTACCCACGTCATAATTACGTTCCGTTGGAGAAAAATTTCGAGAGAAAAAAGCACAAGGGTTACTTTTAGAGGTCTCAGGATCTCTTTGGGACAAAACGGCACCTGCCCCAATTTCAGAGGCATCAACCTCCACCTGAAATGGCAGAGAAACATCAGGCTGCCGTAGAACAGGAGCAGAAGTGAATCTCCGTTTAAGTTCCTGAAACGCAGAGACTGCCTCAGGAGGCCAATTCACCACATCAGAACCCTTTTTGGTCAAATCAATCAATGGATTAACAATACCTGAGAAATTACCAATAAATTTACGATAAAAATTGGCAAAACCCAAGAATCTCTGAAGAGCCTTTAATGAAGTAGGTTGGACCCAATCACAGATGGCCTGAACCTTGACCGGGTCCATTTCAATAACAGATGGAGACAAAATGAATCCCAGAAATGAGATCCTCTGTACGCCAAAAAGACACTTTGATCCCTTCACATACAGAGCATTCTCTCTCAAAATCTCGAACACAGTCCGAACATGTCTCACATGAGAGTCCCAGTCATTGGAAAAAATCAAGATATCATCCAAATAAACAATCAGAAATTTATCCACAAAATCCCTGAAAATGTCATTCATGAAGGACTGGAAAACGGAAGGAGCATTAGTGAGCCCAAAGGGCATCAGTAGGTACTCAAAATGCCCCTCTGGGGTATTAAACGCCATCTTCCATTCATCCCCGTGCTTAATGCGAATAAGGTTATACGCCCCCTGAGGTCAAGCTTGGTAAACCAAGTAGCACTTTTCACCCTGGAAAACAGGTCAGAAATCAAGGGTAACAGATATTGATATTTCACAGTGATATTGTTCAAGAGACGATAATCAATACACGGCCTTAATGAACCATCCTTTTCGGCCACAAAGAAAAAAACGGCACCCAAGGGTGAAGAGGATGGTCTGATATGACCCTTCTCCAATGA